>CABFPE010000097.1:366161-378916 GCA_900660155.1 Hofstenia miamia
TATATATATATATATATATATATATATATATCCTTTCTGTTTTGTTTTCAGATTTGCAAATTTTTACAGAAGTTTTGAATTGTTAAATTTTAACACACATAATTGGCATATTTGGATCCTAATCAATTGTTCTGTTTGTCTCATCATTCAAGTAGCATTATTGGTGTTAAGATTAATGGTGGTGATAAACAGTTTGTTTCTCATGTTCATATTCCTAAGTATTTCTTTTGCAGTACTATTTATTAGTAGTGCAGTAGCCTCATAAATTATAGCTGGAAAATTAATGTTGACATTGTTGATTGCTTCCCAAAATTTGCTAGATAATTCACATTCACACAATGTTTGCTTAGATTCTTCTAGAATTATCAACTTTGATGTTTTTGTAATGGCTTTGACTCCTTTTTAGACCTAAGCTTTCTATTTAGAAAGTGTCACAACCTGCTATTGTTTAATTTAGGAAGCATTATCAATGAGCAGCACCCTACTGGTATATTAACAATGGACTTAGTTTTGCTCAATTCTTGGCATGAACTGCCTATCTCACTTAAAACTCATTATAGTATTTTTAATTCTAGCTTTGTGCCTTACTTCTTTAACATCAGCATATTCAAGAAGGTGACCACTCCACTAAAGAAGAGGCAGAAGCACAGAAAGAACCCCATCACAGGTTTGGTTTTAGACTACTCAACAACTCTGGATTAATGGCTACATGTTATTGTGTTTTGCTAGTTTGAGTGTTACCTATCTTATAATGACAACATAGTTTCTAGTTTTATACTTAACAATAATAAAATTTTGCTTAGTTTTTCAATACCTTTGGATAATTACTGGTGATTAAAACTTAATGAAAGAAAGATTTTACTGTGGTTTCTCAACCCAACTTGTTGACAGAGTAAGATTCAAACCTTAGACTTAGTGTAGAATCACAGGGGAACTCTGGCTGCTCTAGTGGTAAGATCAAAGGTTGCAAAGGCTACCATTGTAGAGAGTGACCTGCATTCCAGCAAGAGAAATAAGCATTGGTGGTTCACTGATTTACTTAAGAAAAACAGAAATCATCCATACAGAACAGACTTCCAGCAGTGACCAATTCACATGGCATCACACCAGAGCCATATCCATGAAACCATCCTCACTCATCAAGGTGCTAATTGTGTGTCTCAAGTATTAATTTCTAGCTCAATAAACAATTTAGCTCAGAGTTCTGTTATCTCAACTCATGTAAATAAATAACAAACAAAAGGCACATAATTGCTGTGCATTCATGTTTGCCAACTGCATAGTATATTTTCAGTGTGTTAAAATTATGTGCATGTACAAAATGAAATGATCAAATTAACAGTTGTTACTCCCTATACTTAATCATAGCCATAACCTAAAATGACCAAGATTTGGGCTGTCACCTTCAAAGAGCTATTTATCACCCCAGGTCCAGTGCAGTTTCCTCCCAAAGTTTTGCAAGATCTTAAGCAGAAATTATCATACTAAAATCCATAAAGAAACCTAAAGGGGGTTTGCATATAACTACATCAGAGAAGACCAAACACATTTGAAGTAAGACAAATTATATTGTGCATTTACTACAAGTTCCTCAAGTATTTATTACAGCTTTGTAAATTATTACCTGCTTAATGTTTACAACTTGCATATGAGTTCCCTTGCAAAATTAAATGAGCAATTACACATAGGTTTGATTTGAGGGGACAAATAATAAATTGTTCAAATTAACTGCACTTGAAAATATACAAATTGATTAAAAAGAAATTGATATAAATTGATAGCATCAAGTTACAAAGTATGACGTCCTCATGACGTAATTCCAATTTTCTGAGTGCCAAAATAATTAAAGAATAAAGTCAAAAAAACAGAGGCCCTGAGTGACTCTACATTAGTAAAAGCATTGTACTAATTTGATTACAATTTATACAATTCATTCAAATAACACTGAAAAAACTTGTTACTATAAAAGGCATAAGTTTAAATAATGCCTCATCAGACTTGAACAACTTTGATTTAACTATGGTTTCACAATTATTGAGCTGAAATGTAAACAGAAAAAATGAGCAATCATTTATTTATAATTCTGTTCAATTATTTACTTGCAACTTGTCATTCAATTTGAATAATTATCTCTAAATATAAACATAATAACTTGTTATTAAATCAAAAGCTTGATAAATTTTGTTATATTTAAAGACAGAGGATTGTGCAATCAAAAGATTAAACTCCTACAATTCAACCTAGATTTATGTTAGTGTCTTGTTGACAACATCACTTCATAATGTTGGGAATTAGTGTAGTGTCACTCAGGGCCCTTATTTTTTATTTTATTTAACTAATGGCACTCTCCTTTTATTAATTCAGTGCTAATTCTTGATTAATTTAGTTATGTTAATGATTTTTAGTGTTTTTGAACTTAAGTTTCAAATTTGTTATTAATTGTCCCCTCAATCAAGTTGAACATGTAATTGCTCATTTGAATTGTGAGGGAAATTGAAGAGAATTTTGTAAAACTGTAAATATTTACCTTGTTCTTGTATAAAAGTAGAAAAATCATTGTAGCAAATGTAAAATAAATTTTGTCTTGCTGGATACCATTTGCTTTTTTTTATATTTAATATCTCTAACCCTTTTTAGCTATGGTATTGATTTAATAAGAATGCATTTGTAAGATCCAGCAATAATGTGGGAGGAACTCCACTGTGCCTGGGGCAATAACTTGCTCCTTGACAGATGGTAGCCCATATTGTGGTTGCTTTAGGGCTAAGTATATGTATAGGAAATAAAAACTGTTAACATTGATCAGCACAATGCAAATATAATATGCTGCTGGCAAATGAGAATACATGGCAATTACATGTGAATATATTTTATTAAATGAGCTGAGATAAGAAGAACACTGAGCTAAATTTGTTTATTGAGCTAGAAATGAATACTAGAGACTCACAATTAGCACCTTGGCATGTAAGAATGGTTTTTCATGATTTGGCTTCAGTGTGATGCTGTGTGAATTGGTTGCTATCTGGAATGTCTTCTTGAGGAATGGTTTTGGTTCTTTCTATAGTGAAATTGGCAAACTACCAATGTTCATTTGTTTGGTTGGAATATGGGTCACTCTTGGCAATGGTAAATCTTTGCAACCTTCAGCCTGTACTATGTGTTACCCAGTGCCATTTGAGCTGTTAGATGCTCCTGTGATTCTACATTAGGGTGCTTAATATTTTCCCCAAATGTCAAATGTGCTCAAGCATGCATCAATCTAATTAATAAATAATGAATAAAATAATAAGAAAATAAATTCTAACTGTGAACATTTTCACAAACATAATTGAGTTGTGTAAAACTCACACAAATTTCAGAATATAAGTTTTTACTTTCAAAACTTAAGCAATTATATTTTTCTAACCAAAGCTTAGTCCTTTTATCAAATTATTTAAGTAATCAAAAACAACAAGTTAAACTTAATGAGACATTTTCAAATTGGATAGAAATTAGAAGAGGTGTTCCACAGGGAACAATATTAGGTCTCTTGCATTTTAATATATACATGCATGTTAATGATTTAAGTAATTACACTAATTGTCACATTATTCAATATGCTGATGAAATAATGCTATTTTGTTCAAATAAATCATTTGAAAATGCAATCTTAAAAATTGAAGATGACTGTGCTCAATTATCTCACTATTTTGCCTCAATTCTTCAAATCAAAAACAAATTCCAAAAAATTGTTCTCAACAGAAGTGAAACTTTAATGTAGCATCATCCAAAAATAAAACAGAAATAAGCTGCAAAACATCGCAGAAGAACTAAGATCGAAAAGAAGTGATTAAAAAAATATTATGATTAAATCAAGTGTGATTATTTCAGTTTGATTTTGTATATTGCAACCAAGAAAATAACATGTGTCAAAAAAGAGATAATTGTATCTGTTGATAAAACGTTTTCAACAAATTGTTGCTTACATTATTTTTAGCCACCATCTTGGCAGACGTTTAAATTTAAATCGACAGGTACTTCTCTTCAAATTAATATAAATACACTTAAAACTATTGTAAGCATTGATAAAGAATTTTACTTAGACTTAGAATTCTTATTATTTCATCTTATTAATGGTTTGATTATTAATACAATGTCCAGCAAATCAAGTGGTGTTTAGTAGTGGTCTGGATCCATATATATATATAAATGATAACAATGAGCATAAAAATCTGAAAAATTTAACAAAAACTTAAAAATCTAACATTAAGTACAATTTTGAAATAGTACTTTCTTAAATTGTGAAAAATATCTTCTGCTCAAATGTAACTATTGTATTTAACAGTCAATTTCAAGGTGCCCAAATATTCATGAATAAATCATTTCAAAATTCAAAAATCTGGTATATTATAATTGTCACAAATTTAAAATTTCAAAAAAGGTTTCAAAAATCCTTTTTTTATATTAAAAGGATCTAGCAAAGAGAATAACAAAGTGAGTTTTATTTCTGAGCATCTGCTCACTGATTATTTACTACTAAAGTTGTTATTATGATGTTAGTGTTTCAACCAAAAGTATGAAAAAACTATAAACAACATAAAAACAACCAAAATTGTTATCTGGGCTGTGGCATCAGCATGACATCTGGTGTCTTATTCAGCATGATTTGCCAATGCACAGTTGTATAATTAACCACCTTCAGCAATGTGGTGAACCTACACCTAGTCATTAAGATAACATGGGAGATCAGGTAAATGAAGGGTGTGGCTACACTTGGCTGACCTGATGCAGATAACCCAACAGAGAGAGAGGGGGTTACATCAGACAAGAGCCCTAAGTTAAAAGAGAGAGAGAGAGTCTACAAGTTCTTGAGTGCATAGTGTGGCATCAACTGCTGCAATACAAACATTTTCACATTTAGTAATTTGAAATTAATAAATAGTTAATTGTACAATAATTTAATGAATTTGTAACTGCCTTGATTGATGTATTATATGTTAGACAATCTGTGCTATTTTTGAATGTTTAAATTTTCTGCTGCGCAGTATTTTTGATATTGGTTATTACAAAAGGTCACAAGGCACCTGCTAGTATTTATGGTATAATTTAATGCTACTTTTTATTTATAGAGTACTTGCTTCTCTGTTTAAATATTGTGCTTTTTGTTAGAAAAGTTTAATAGATTTTACTCAAACTTTACTTCTTGTTGTGTATGTAATTTCTTTAAAATGATTTTCTAAATTATTTGATTGTTGCCAAGGGTGCCTTGTTCAGGTACAGCTTTACAAGTTCATCACTATTGCACTTCAGTGTAGGAATAGGGCTTTACACAACTGCTTGTCATTCATTATGTTTTATATTTTATTGCAGCACCTAAATTGCATGAGCTGAGGCCTGCACTGAGTTTAGGTATATTAGCACATAGGGTACACTTTGCACCAAAGAACTTATAGGGCTTCTCTCTTTCTTTATTTAAATCAGGGCTCTGTCTAATGTGACTCTTTCTAATAAGGTTCCCTGTTTTGAGTTGGCTGAGTGTGGCCATGCAACCTTCCCTTACCTGATCTCCCAGCTACCTTTAACTTTTAGTAGTGATAGGCTTGTTTAGTTCTGGAGCCAGGCTGTTAATTATTTAGACATCAGCAAATCCTGGTGTTTATCAACACAGATAATACACCTTGAAAAAACTACTTGAAATGCTCTTTAGCATAACTTTACTTAAATCTGTTAAAAAAAATATGTCCTCAATTAGCATCTACACTAAAGATATTATAAAGTCTAATGTTCCAATTCAAATGAAAAGGCTGTAGCTCAACATTCAACTCAATTATTAGCAAACCCAAAACATATGAGGAACAAATCCAATTTAACCATTATTTATCTATTATGTTCAGCCTTAAATTATGCAAAACTTTATAATACATGAATGGGGTCCATGTTAGAATTTAGGTCATCAATCCAAAGTTTTTTGATAAAGCTTTTAATTATTGGAATATTTCAAGATATTGAACCCAAAACATTCTCCAGAAATTGTGAACTTCAAATATATAACCCATACTGTAAAACAATAATGTATAGGGTCAACACCAATAAATTCTTCTATTCCAGATTAATTCAGGCACCCTTATGTAGTGTAGCATCTGCTAAAGGGCTTCAACAGAGAGTTAATTATTCTTTAAATTATTATTTCCTGTTAGATGTGGGTAGGGATGTACTGATATTAATTCTTTACTCTGAAATGAGATACATTGTCATTAACTTGTATTAATTCCAAGTAATCCAATACTATTTAGGTATGATGTCATTGCAGTTTCTTTTCATGATTCCACTATGGCCTCCAGCCAACTCTGATCTCTGAATTAATCATTCCACTATGGCCTCCAGCCAACTCTGATCTCTGAATCAATCCACATTCATGTGCCTCCTGATCAAGTAGTTCCAAATCTCTGCTCAACAAAGTAACTTATGTGTTCCCTATCCTAACTCAGTGCAACCCTCAAGGCTGGATATAACTGACTTAAACTCAATTTGTAATGTGTAATTTTGTACTTCACAACCTGGCAATGTTACTAGCTGCTTATTAAATATTACTTCAGCCATTACCAAAAACTATTAGCTTCAATTAATATAGATAAATAAAATAAATAGTTACTTGCAGCTTCCTACCTTAGATTTAGATAACAATACATGCTCAGTCTATTTATTGGTCTATTTATAGGTCACCTAATTAGTCAAGATGATGTAATTAGATATAACCTATGGTAGGCTAACTAGCCTTATCTCTGAAATTAATTATTTAGTAAATGCAAACAAATGAATCAATAGTCAACTAAATGGAGAAAAACTCCTATTCATACCCCTAATGTAAATGCAGGTTCATGGTTTGGATCAAAGACCCTTGAATCACTCCCAATGTGTGCCCAAGCCACTACTAATGCATCTACTGTTTAGCTTGACATGATTTAGAAATAAGCAAACCAAATGAAATCTAAAGATAAGATTTTCAAAGAATTTACTTCAACAGTTTTCCAAATTAATTTCTGCTCTATTTATAATACAATTCAAGAAGTACCTGTCATTCGAAATTTGAATTTGTTCATCTGATAAAATTGCTAAAAATAATGGAAGCATTAGCGTTATTGCCCCCTTCGTTTTGTCAAATTATTCGCCGACAAGTACTAATTTGCTATATTGTTTCTTGGTTGCATATTACAAACATAATGATGATATATAAATCTAAATTGTTTTTAATCACTAATCAATTATTCGATCTTAGTTCTGACTAATCATCCATCCTTTTTTTCTTCTAGCAGCATTATTCTTTGGATTATGCTAAAATAGATTAGGTAATCTTGAAAATGAGAACCCTAAGCATCTAACATTTCCTTGTACAGCCAGAATTTCATGAAAATGCCAACAAAATATTTAATTATCTAGCCTTCTCATAGTCCTTGTATTATTCAGGCAGAAACTAGAAATATTCATAAGCTTTTCACCACAACTCAATGTTCTTAAAAATTAATTTATGTTACTTTCTGACCTTGAACAAAATAATATTGCACAATTAATCTTCACTTAAAATATTGTAAAAAATCATTAGCTTATTCAAAACAACAAAGAATTTTAACATTAAATATGCCTTGAGAATTATTTACTTGCTTATTATTTCAATAATTCTTAAACACTTTATGGATTTGGCATTTTGTGAACAAATACTGATAACATTTAAAAGTTTTGCAAAATATAAAACTGAAAGTTTTTTGACAGTTTGACTTTAACTGGTTTAGCCTAAATTATTTCAAGTCATACTTTGAATAGATGACGTATATTAACAAAAGTTGGTTTCTTTTTCTCATTTATATATAAATTTATTTATCTATTATATTATGTATATGCATTACTTAATGTGTTCATGGATTAACTGTATTTGTATATGCTAGCGTAGTTATAGAGTAAGGAAACATGTTGAAAAATATCTCCTTTTGATTAGCATAAATGTCCATGAATTCGATGAAATTCCGATAATTTATAAAGGGTGTCTGATCAACTTATCACATCAATGAAAACGATGTTAACGCGCAAAAATTATCCTTGAATAAAGAGATATTTAAGATATAAAACAGCATCCCTATTTGATTGTGCTTGCGTCATTGGCCATACATAAAGTAATTTTTGTCAATAAAGTTGGTTATCTAGTTGGTGACTGAAATAAATCTAAAACTTGAGTGTTTTTAGTGTTCCTACAAGTACATGCAAAAAACTCATCCTCTAAATATACTTAATAATGAACTAATTTAAATTCAATTTTGTATGGCGGACGTCATTCATATGAAATGTAATGCACTGACATTTCTATCTTTAATATCTCTTGAATAAAGCATAATTTTTTGCTAGGACAAATAATTTAGACATATCATATATTGGTATTATAATTTTTTGAATTTATTCAAGAATTAATATTTCGTGAATAGCCCTATTACTTAACATCAGAGTATTCAAGGCCTTGAGTTTTTTAAGATTGAAGATTGAATTGTGTGGTGGGATTGAGATTGGGATTGAGTCAATCCCTGTCTTTAAAGATTGAGATTGGGATTGAATTTCAGGATGAAATTGACACTAAAATAGACCTTCTACAGCCAATAAAATAAGACTTAAACAAGGTTTTTGACGCCATTTTTTACATTAGAAAGTAGAGCTTCTGCAGGCAATAAAACAGGTTTAAATAAGGTTTAAATTATTATATAATAGACCTTCTACTGAGAATAAAATAAAGGCAAAATAATAAACAAATAGCATAAAACTGCGTCCTGATTTCCCTGGAAATCCAAATCTAAAACGAAGATTCAGTGTAATACATAATATTTTGAAATAAAAACAAAATAAAGATTGGGATTGGGTTTGAGATTGAATTTTTGACAATTGTGGGATTGTAATTGAGATTGAATTGGGGAAAGATTGGGATTGAGATTGGGCTTGAGATTGGGATCGGGATTGAATACTCTGATATGAACCTTTGAAAATCAGTAAAGCAAAATGTCCTAGGATTGTCTTAAGAAAACTTGTCTAGTATTATAAGCATTGTATTGTGAAGCGTAAGCTAGTTCATGAAAAGTTTAAATGCACAAAATGAAATTTTATGATTTTATTTGTGGAAGGTAGAAGAAAGGAATCTAACTTTATGTAAGTGAGGGATAACAAATCACAAAAAATAGAAATTGCAATAATGAAAAGTACATAATATGCTCAATTGACAATATTTTTGTTGAAAAATTCATTAATCATAAACTTAATGACTAAAAAATTATATGAAAATTTTGCCAAAGTTCTATATGCTTGTATTTTTAAATAGGATAGTTGGTACTTTTTATCAACATATGAAATCTTAAAACTGACATAGGGAACCTTGCGATCGACAAAGCAAATCTTTATCACAATATGAACAAAAATTTAGCATGAATGAGGTATACATACCAATTATTTCAAAAGAGACATCAAAATTTATTCTTAGCAGTTATTTATTGAGTTGTAATTTAGATTAAATGACAAAATATTACACTTGATTTTATAAAAAAAACTCCGATAAATATTTTAATGTACCCATCTATTGTTATTGATCTTCATACCTTTTCATGCTAAATTTTTGTTCTTATTTCCTAAAGATTTGCTATGTTGATCCCAAGGTTCTGAATGTTGGTTTCAAGATTTTGTATGTTGATAAAAATTACTACAAATAGGCTTGAAAAGATGTCTAATATTTTAGCAAAGGATTTCAAGTTACCCATTCTGAGTTCAACTTTTTACTTATGAATATAATTCTCAATATATGTGACCCTATCTGCAAAAATTGACCTAAAGGGCTAAAAATCAAAAATTGACTTTTCCATGCCAAAATTATACTTATATGGCTATGAAAAAAATTACCATGTTTGAAAGCTCAATTTCAATTATTTCTTGGAAATTGGATGAAATTACTTTAAGAGGTCATCTCATTTTTACACCAAAAATTCCTGCCTTTCCTGGGTGGAAATCAGAAAGTATATAATATTTCATATGAATTTCAATTTTGTTAATAATTAAGATATTAATGTTCAATTTGAAGTATAGATACATCATATCAAAATATTCAATAATCCGTCAAAATTTTAGAATTTCAAGATCACGGAGTCAAGGTCGAGGTCATTCAATGAAAATTTTGCAAGATTTTCCCTATATTTCAAGTTATTTTTAATAAATGAGGTATTGAATTATGCAGAAAGATAAAAAACATCTAAGAATTAAGGAAGATGCATATTAGGTCATATTGAGATTATTGTGGTATCCAATTAACATCACTGGTTGAAATCATGTGACCTTGCTCAGGAGTTTCAGTTTTCATGCACAAGTTAGGGAAAATATCTCTGAAATCAGTTTAAAATTAAAAATTCAATATTTTGCAAGTCCCTTCATAACAAAGACAACTAATTATATTTTGAATTATAGAATCTTTGTATCAAGCATTTGTAAAATAATTAAAACTTTGAAGGCCACAGCGTCGAGGTCAAAGTCATTTAATCATACTTTTCATGATTTTTTGTGCTATTTGTCATTTTCTTTTCATATTGGTACTAAATGATACCAACTAAGAAAATCTATGAATAACAGAACAAGAAGGTATAAATTAAAGACATTTAAGAACACTTTATTATACATATAATAATATATGGAACAGCAATTTCAGGTCAAGGCTGGTAATCAGCAGAATTCACTCAGTCTTGTACTGTGTTTCTTTGTTGCTTGAGGTAAGAATTTGATCCCCTTCATCCTCTGGATCAGACAAATGCAGAGTTAATTCATCATCACTACCTTCAGATTCCGCATCTTTCACCAACACATTCTCATCTGTTTCTTCCAGAGAAATGTTGTAATCCTCTTCAATCTTGGATAGAATTTGGACCAGATTACTATCAATTTTCTTAGAATAAAACACCTTTGGATCAATAACTGAAATAAATAAGAAAAAAAATTTATAAAAATAAATATGTTATACTATTTAGTCATAATGTCCCCCTGTATTCTTGACTCTGCAACACAGCCCCTCAGTACAACATTCATATGCAAGGCATGAGTGGGTCAGAGGCTAGGAAATGCTATGGAAAAGTGAACTTACTTCTCCAAACTTTACAGTTAATTTACTAGGTTTTGGGGGATATTATGGCTACATATGGATACTATAAGGTATTTAATATGATATAGAACATATATACTTACTGTTTATGACTTGAAATGTGCTGATATTGTCAAAAGAGGAGGATTGCTGCTATAAAACATGAAACTACAGTCTCTGCAACAGTTTGATATCATGTGTTATTACTTGACCTATTTCTGATGTCATTTTCTCTGTTTTAATTTCAAGCTTGTTAGGGTCAAAATCGCCAATAGAATCACATATTTGAAAAAAATCATGAGTTCTTGGAGATATAATTATTAATCTTCAGTTGACATTGAAACTGAAAATTTAGAAAATTAAGATAATTGATTTTCTAATATATTTTTTCAATTGAGTTTTGATTATCTATGAAAGTTACATCAAAAAGGAAATACATTAAATAGGAAATTACTTTGAATGGAAAACACAATAATTGTGAAAATTCTTAGAAGGGAAAATACATTGAAAAAGCATACCTTTACTCAGCATGTATTGTACACATGCAATGCATTGAAATAATAAAATAGCAAAAATGTTAAAAATTCATAATAATGAGAATCAAAATAAAAAATTCATCATACTAGTATTAAATAAAGCATTTAAAAAATAGCATTTTGTAGTTTTTTAATCTTTGTTTTATATGCAATTATAATTATGTAAATATCACAAGTAATTTGGGAATTGTGGTGTTACACTTTTAATGGTACTCTTTTGTATTTTAACAAAGAATTGTGACATTTCTGAATGTTTCATATTTTATGTCTTCTTTCTGCATGGGTGTCATTAACCATGCTTTTATAATTCAATTGTTTGCCTTCAACTAGTTTTAGTTTCTTTTAACATGTATATTTGAAATGTCAAAATTGTTTTTGTAGAATCACAAACTTGTGTTTCTGTGAAAATTTAAAATTTGATATATATTTTTTCTAAATAATTTTCTTTTCCATGTATTTTCTTTCTAAGATATTTCTTTTTCAATGTATTTTCCATTTGATGTAATTTCTGTACATCATTTTGACATTTCTTTAAAGTTTGAGTTGTTAAAATTTTAGAGTACTCAAAAAGACTGACTCCAACCTTTTGGATATTTGAAAATTGTGAGAAATGGACACAATTATGGGTGAGTGTGCTTGAATGAAATTTTGGGTATTCATATGCTTATGTAGTAATTCTAGTAATATGCAGGAATAGGCTAGTGTGCATATTTTTGCCAGGTGTGGATAGGCATGGGTAGTGTTTCCACTGCACATTTTGTAAATTTTAAGTAAGATTTTCCTTCAAAATTTTCAATATAGCATCCCATGAGGTCAGCAGCTCTATTGTAGAATCATGGGGGAGCTCTGGCTACTCTAGCAGTACTGGGAAACTCAAGAGTTAAGATCAAAGGTTGCAAAGTTTACTGTAGCAGAGAGTGACCCACATTCCAACAAAAGAAAGAAACATTGGTGGTTTACCAATTTGCCTAATAAATACAGAAATTCCAGAAAGAACTCCAACAGTGACCATTCACACAGCATCATGGTGAAGCCATATCCATGCTAATTGTGTGTCTCAAGTTGCAATTTCTAGCCCAACAATTTATCTCAGAGTT
>CABFPE010000097.1:384156-415288 GCA_900660155.1 Hofstenia miamia
AAAGTATTAATGAAAGTGTGTTTTACTGTAGTACTAGTTGCTTGATCAGCAAATATATATATATATATATATATATATATATATATATATATATATATATATATATATATATATATATATATATATATATATATATATATATATAATTTTCAAATTTTGTTAAACTTTGACATAAGGTGCCCAACTTGAACAATTTTGAAGATATATGTTGCCATTCAATTCAAAAATGCTCTTTTCACTGCATCCTTGCATGCTGGTAGCATTAATCGCAGATGCTTTTATCAGCACTGCTGTTTCAAGCCCTGTAGTGCAAATAAACAAGGACCACCGCCAGACTACTACTGTTTTTTATCAGTACCCAACTTTTGAAAACCTCACATTTTCTCTACCGAATTAAAGACGCATTGAACGCACGTATTTATAATTTGGAAAAGGTGTAGTTCATTTTGGAGTTGTCTAGCCAATGGTTTATCTCGGAGCTCTTTGAACGAATTGGAATTCTGTGAACCGCACTTCTATTAATTTTCGTCTAATACAAAATTTCAATTTATTCTGGCAAATCTTCCCTCTACTCAACTTATCTAGTAAATGAAGGCTAAAATAGTAAAGATAATTAAACATATTTTTAATTAATAGCAAAGTTGGTTTTTACTAAACCCTGACATTTTGCAGGTGATTTCTCTTTGAGCGAAAAACAGTTCCAATGTGTGAAATTTCAAAGATTTTTGAAATGTGATATGGATTATATGTCAAACCATAATCTTGTAAGTCAAATTATTTGACATAATTCAAGTATCCATATAGTGTAACGAATGCTTCGGTGATTTCACCATCACCAAGATTGTAAAGAACGTGATTGAAGTTCATCCTGGAAATCACATTTGCTAATTTGAAATTGAAAAGTATATTTTCACGAAATAATTTTCGTTTTTTTCAGAAAAATATTCCCCAAAAATCTTCGAAGCTGCATGTGAAAATATGAAAGAAATTTTGATAAACTAATCTTGATCTGATTTGTCATTTACATCATTATTTGAATTCATTGATCTAATTAGTTGACGCACACTCGTCAGAATAATTGTACCGATGCAATATCATATCGTACGACTGGTTTTATATTGCTTGGAAGAGATCGGATTATTTGATGAACTACCATTTTACCCATAATCAATAGGTCAAAAAGAAATGTTTAACCTTATTTCCACTAGTGTTAATTTTACGTAACCAACTGATTTGTCATCATTTTAAACAATTTTATCCAAGCCTGTAAAGAAATATTGAAATGTTTTTGCATGGACACATTTATGGGATAGATCCCGCTCAAAGTCAGAGGCTGTCGCATCGTATATTTGATTATTAGTAAACATCCATCTAATCGACTACTTGAAAAAGTGACTTAAAAATGTTGAATAGGAGTTTCTGAAGTCATGGGCAATTACACAATGAAAATGTTTTTTCTTTACAGAGTTATTTAATCTCTAATAAATTATTAATTTCTTCTATGATATAAATTGATTATTTTCTAATTTTTGTGGTGGGGCAATCTCCGCAAAAGTAACGCGATCCCAATGTCTTTATCCTTAACAGATTTGATTTTATCTTAATTATGGACACATTCTTAATAGATCGTTTATCACAACCCTATTATGTTTATTAATAGTTTGATTTCCAGAAGTTTCTCTATATATGAACATTAGGTATTCCCTTCGAAGAATCTTATGCAACAATCACCAATTATTAGATTGTTTACGTTCTTTGCTTGGAGTTCTTTCTACTTGTGATTTTTCCATTAGATGTTTGAGTTTCTTTGTGCTTTAATGAGTTTGTGCTTCTCAAAAAATCATTTCTTTATCTAATGAATCGAAAAGATTTGTAAGCTTAGTATTTAATGATTAGTTCTCCAGCATACCTTTAAAAAAATTGAATTGTTCAAAAAGTGTTGTAAGAGGATGCATGGCCGATCGTTCACGTTCACGTAGAATAATTATATTAAGAATTTAGTCAAAGTAAAAATAGGATGATTCTTGTTTTTCTTGCAATTCCATTATTTAGGAAATAATTCTGGATATCTTTCCCAAATTTCACAAATTTTCACGTTTTTTGTACACCCCTCTCTATTCACTTACAACTATAACTAAATTTATTGGGCCATGGCATACTTTCTGTGAAAATTTCGAGGCAATATTCAAAAAAGTTTCTAACAGACAACGATTAGGTTCATCCTGTGTTTTTCCATCAAAATATCTTACAATGAATTATGAGAAAAAGAATTTTTTTAAAAGAAATATATATATATATATATATATATATGTATATAGCCAATTTTTCACATATATTAGTGTCGTGTAACGTTCGATGAATATATTGATGTTATGTAACCACATGGTGTTTTGTCAATAAGAAAATTTTAAATGGTTTTTAATTAATTTTGATAACATCCTGTTTCTATTGATTATCGATTTCATCAGGGCGAGGACAGAAAATATTCATTGGATCGGGCCCCCTTCTATAGCCACACTAGGGTTATCCCACCCTCTTGAGAGTTCACGAGTCATGACATCAGCAAAGATAATATATGTGAAATTAGCAATGTGTATATGCACTGACAAAAATATGAAGAGAAAGAAAATGGAAAGAAAATAGAAAGTATATAGACAGAAAGGTTCATAAACTGAATAATCAAAACTAAAATAGAAGACGCCGACCAGAAGAGAATTCTTGCACAGACACCCTTAAGGTCTTTAACTTTTGAAATACTTTCACGGCTGCATCTGTCGCAATGTGAGTGTGTAACGCAGCATTAGAAATATTGTGGGTAGTGCACTTTTGAATGGGAGAACCGCCTTGATGGGTTCAGTCAAATTTTGCGGATTCGATTTACAGTTCTTCAGGATATTCTTCAAAACATGCGTTTCGGAAAACAGATCCCCGATATGTTGTAGCTCTTCTTGGAAAATGAGAGCTTATCTGGCACATTCACCTGTTGCTGATGTGATGTTGTTGAAATAAGAAAGGGATGCTGAGTTTCCACGATGGGATTATTTGAATCGTCGCCAAAAAATTCTTCAGAGATCGGCTCAATGATTGATATGATTTTGCCAATGCCTATTTCAGGCAATTGAAGTAGAGTTTTAGTTTCCTTTAACGATCTTGTTAAAATAATGAATGTACCATTGGATAGTACATCCATTAGCACAAAAAGGTGGCAGTAAAGAGATGAAGCACCAGTTGCTTTTAGACATTTGCTGCCATCTGGTCGCATCACAGGTCGGTAGTTTGGCATGGCTTTGCTGCATTTTGTTATGTGCAAAATTGTCGCAGTGAGAACTTTATTCTCGCCATCTTCACCAACATCTTTGAGGGGTACTTTTTGAAAGCTTTTTGCAAGGTTGAAAAGAGAATTAATGCTAGTCATTGTCTGAAGTAATTATTATTTTGCTTGTAAATTTATAGCTTTTCAAACAATTTTATTGGTTGCTTTATAATTAACGTACAAATGAAGCATTCATTACTGATATAATTAGTTGTCTCGCGTGTTAATCAAGTGATTATTAATGTTCGATTCCTTTCTTGGCGGCAGTTTTCCTTCACTAATTAATGAGACAAAAGGTTAATTAAGTGTTTTCCCACGTATGTAATTAAGAACTCTACCACCTATGTCATTAAATTCTGCGATCCAATTAAGCAATCAGAACGTGTTCAGACGTGTATATTTGAATGATAAATGTAATAAAATTATAGAAAACTTGGGTTAAAATGTAATTTCATAAACAAAGCATAGAGTAATTGCTAAATATTTCATAGTTATGTATATATAAGTTCTACATTATGTTTCAAATTATATTGAAAACACAAAGAATTATTTTGTAAAGCCAACAACCCCAGCGGAGCTTCAACTGGATTTAAGAATTTGCCGGATATAGACATGCCATTGATTGAAGGACTGGGGTAGTACTCTTTTGAAAACGACGGTTCATTTCTGCAATCTGCAATAAATCTATCCAGAACCGCAAGCTGCTTGATTGCGCTGTCCAGTTGTTGATGGTACTACGAAACTCTCCAGGTGAGAGTTGAGGTGTCTTGTCCGTCCAGGTGCGAAACTGGTACTTGCATCCACTGATTCTACCAAAGACTTCACAAGTCCCCTCACCTTTGATACATGATCAGTGTTCCTCATTGTCTTCAATACTTCGAAATGCTCTTGCCATATTTCCAGGGACTGGATCAGGTCAACACCTGCAGATTGATGAATTTTTGAAAGTGGACCAAGTTGCGAAAAGAGATCACTGAACGGAACAAGACAGCAAATGTTCGAAACACGGCGCCAATTTGCTGCAAGGCTGGAAGCCTCGTCGCGTTCTTCTGATTTCCAGATTGAGCTATGACGTCGAGGGCATTTACTAGTTGGGCATAACGAGCATGAATGACAGAAATCAGTGACTCCTTGAAATTCCACTTGTGGTCCGAATTCTGTGGAAGTTTTCGTGCATTAAGTTGCGTGTCCTCCTGAATATCATTGAAGACGCCTTTCCGTTTGACTGAGACATTGATAAAGCTATCTGCTTTCTTTATTAGGGCAAAAAAGTCGCCGACACTCGAAATATCAGAGCATGAATTACTCAAGACCAAATTCAGTCTGCGTTCTTGGCACGCCTCCACGTTCACCAGTCATGACACTGTACCATCAATGCATTGTCTGACACAATTGTTAATTTTCCAACTCCAGGTAAGATTGTTTGAGAGAAGACAATATTTTCTTAAATATTCCAGCTGCATCCAGTTCGTCATGTTCAAGGGTTTCAAATTTCAAAAATCGCTCGTGGACACAACAATCTTCATCAACATACCGGATAGACACTCCCAGGTGTGAGCCAGCAGAATCGGAAGAACTCATCAAATATTAAACTGAATGGTGCAGAATCGCCTCTCACGCATTTTATCTCAATCTCACTGGCCACTTCCCCGAGTACACATGTAGCCAGTGATAGTAACATTGCATTTTGGGAATCAGAAGACAGGGATGACGCATTTATAACTTCGTCGGATTCGAAATTCGTCTGATTTCTCTGTAATGAGCTCTACTCACTCAATAAAATTTCCACGGAAGTTACTTGTCGTTCCTTCTTCATGCCCACGCAGTGGAATATACATAATTGCACATCGTTTAGCACAGTTTATAAGAGTTTTAACATAGTCTCTGTTTTCAGCAACAAATTTGGCATGTTCGCTCAAAATTTTTTCTTCCACAGTTCCATGGCTTGTCCATGATCTATACAGTAACTCACGTTTTACTGAATCAAGGTGTGATGCGCTGATGAATGATCCTTCTCAGACAGTTTTTTCCAACTGGAAAATGTGTAGCAAAATACCCCAGCGATCATAGTGGGTCTATGAGAACGACCGGTTTTGCTGACCAGATGCAGTTTTTGGAAACGCTGAGGAGATGTTGCACAGGGTTATCTAATGCGGATGAAGAAATAGCAGGTGGTTCAGATTTTTCGATTTGTAGAGCAGGGAGTGATTGACGTGGAGTGGAGATTGATCCAGAATTATCGACTTGTAGTTCCCCTTGCATGGCTTGTTTTCCATGTTCACGTTCATGTTTTATCAAGGATGGAGGAATTTGAAACGTCAGAACTGAATGTCTCAGACGCTTTCCAGGTGGTCCACTCGACATTGTTTGTGCAGCAGAGGGATTACACATAGAACTGCTACATGTAGTATGCAATGAGCGAGCACATCAAATGAGGACGCAATGTTTAATGCAGACCAATCAGAATGTTCCACTTTCGTCAAAGGAAACACGTCACGTAGTAATTCGCACGACACAGATGGATTCACGTTGATTCACAACATATATATATACGCTTTTGTATTAACATTGTTTTGCCTGAACACTTATCAGATTGGGAGGGGGCTAATTACAATGCAATCATTGGGGGCCTCCTTGGCCTCGCCCCTGGATTTCATTTGACTTGTTTTTGCAAAGTATAAAAATGCGCATACCAATTCAATAATTTCTTGAACTTGAGTTAATTTTTGTCTTTATTTCAAATATTAATCATTAGAAAATGTATAATTTCGCATTGTTCTAAACCTGTGGATAGTTGTAAGGAACTCGCAAATTGAGCAACGCTGATATCTTCATGTACGAGTGGTACGCATTTTTCTTCCAACGATTTTCCTTTACCAGGTGCATCATGAAGACTATAAGTTTTTTCAAATTTAGAAATAAGACGTATAATAGATGTTGCTGAGAATGGATTGTGAATTAATAAATTCAATGTTTTGTACGTGCGCAAAGTTTGAGCCGCACTTCTTCCAATTGCGTAATAGAGTTGAACTATAGATAATCGAGTTGATAAATCCATCACAAAGTTGCAACACAGTCTAAAATGATATTTATGAATAATTCAGATGAAACCTCATGTTTTATACTGCAAACAAAAAATATTTCATTACTTTAATCCGATTGGTTAATGAAATAATCTCTATTCAAAAACCTGCGCCAATTACTGGACACTATGTACTCGAAATGTTAGCAATGACAAAATTCTATAAACTTCTGGAACAATATGTTACTAAATTTGTTTTTGCAATAATAAATACTATTGTTGTTATTGCTATTATTTTGTCGACTCTGTACACTTTTGAAATTATTCAATCCGCTATGTACAATTTTTCGTACTTAATGGTTCCGCTCTGTACACATTCTGTAACAATTTCATGTCGTAATAAATCTTCCAAAAATTAAGAAAATAGGCTTAAAACTTTGGTATAAGGGAAATTTTGGTCTGATTTTACATACTTGAGTTTCGGCCTCATTTTGTAAATATTCTTGGAGAAAAAGTGGGCTGTCCGCTCTGTACTATCAAAAATTGTTCAATTGGTTTTCACTGTTAGCATACACCGTGTAAAATATAAATTCATATTAAAACATGCAAAATAAAGGAAAGAAAATCCTTATATCTAATTTTTTTATTCTAGCATTTAAAAAAATCGAATTTTTTAGAGTTCTGTTGTAGTTATGTTTTCATTATTTAGTAATGGTATAAGGAGAAATTCATGTTCTGAATAGGGCAATTGCTTCTTCTGAAGGATTTAAAATCGAATTATTTCCAAGGACGTTAAATGGCAAAGAATAACTTAAAAATTCCTTCCGAAATTAATACCTTTTAGCAAAAACATAACATCTCCTGAAATTTTAATTGAAAAGAGTCGATATATGTTTTGTTTAAAAGATGTTGATTAGTTTTTCTTTTCACTAACGATATTCAATTTTTGCACACATAATTAAGAATTTCTCGTTGTGTTCCTGCTTAGATCTCTTTATCAAAGTAGCAAAATGCTGTAGAGTAAGAAAGCACAATATAAATAACTTCAATAGAATCACTTTCTGAAAGACGTTTTGTAACCTGTTGACGAGGATTATCAGGCTTTCTCTTAATAGATTTTCATTTGTTTTCAACGGAGAACATGAAAACGCGACAAAATTTCCAATTGTTTTCACTTCAGTAGATAAGACAGCGAAGGTTATAGACAATTTCTATGGAATCAATATATCCATATATATCATAAGGGCCAATATGGCGATATATCGAAACAGACGTCTCCGATTTTTCGATTATTTTTATGCCACTAGATGCAGTTTTTATGCTGATTTCAAATTCATAGGATGTGAGTTGCGCAAACAAGAGATGAGGAATAGATGATTCTCAATACCGTTGCTTATTTCAGTGAAAACTTACGAAACTTGCCAGACCATTGGGACAGGAACGCAGTTTTCTTTTCCAGCAAGCTAATGAACCCAATAGGGCAACTTAAAAATAGTTGTGTAACATTGTGATTGACATAACATGTCCCATCCAATCCACTGCTTCAATCCAATAGATAATCTGTGGAGAAGTTAAAGGAGCGGCGTGCGCATGCCAAAAATCCCCAAAGTGTATATATATATATATATAATTTTAAACTTGATGCTATGCTTTGTTGAGTGTCTGGTTGCTTTAATTCCATCTTTTCTAATAAATACATCAACATTTGTGTTTAGATGGAGAAGTTGTTCATCATGGTGGATTAATTTTTAATATCAAAAACTTTTTTTCTAACATTATAAACTTTGTGGTTCTTTTCTTTTATACTTTGTTCTCCCCGGACTATTCACAGAACGATCATAAACAGCCTTCACAATCAAGTAGCCGATGGTAAGAATTCAAGATCTTTTTTATGACTATCTGTTCCTATAGTATTTCTTTTTACATTTTATAAATGTTCACTCTTGTTAAGATTGTTTCCATTTCTATATTATTTTTACTTTTCACTTTCATTTTATAACCGTTGATACCTATGATTGATTTTTGATTTACAAGATAGATATGATCATTACTTATTATAATTTGAATGAATCTCGTAATTTAGGCCATATGGTCGTGGTGGAGGTGGTGGTGGAGGGTCTAACAGAGGTATACACGGCTTAAGGCGACAAGGCAACATTGCGCCTCCCCCTGTAATGAGTGGTGGATGAGGCTAAGCATCCCGAGATTTGCTCGGGTATTCTACTTCACTGCTTTGGTTATGAGTCTTATATACTCTTTATGAAGATCTATGGCTAAACCGTTGCTGGAGCTATATGTCTGAACATAACCAACACGTGAAGTATATATTTGAACATTTTCTCATGTGGTTCCTTTCAACGTGGCTTTATTTTCAATTGTGTTATTAAAATTTTTGATAAATTGTACATAAATTTCGAATTCATTTTATTTTAGCATGCTGTTGCTGTATTGAATTAGTCCGCTATGCTGCAGGTATTAATATGAACTTTGTTTTGTTAGGATTTTGTGGACACCAAATGTAACTGAAACCATGTATTAAATATATTATAGAATGCATGTCATTTACATAAATACAAAAAGAATAGTTATTTGAGGTACGCCGTAGCTAGCCGATAACAAGTCCAAGAAAGTGTACTGCCTGGTTTGGTTTAACTAACTTGTTATCAAATTTACTATTACAAGAAAATCCCAAGTAAAATGTTTCTCATTTAGATTATGATTATTATAATCAAAGGTTTTTGAGAGATCTAAGCAACCTATTGCTATATTTATCAGTATCAATCCAGTGAATGTCCTTCATTTAATATTGCATCATTGTTGAAAAAATTTGGCAAAATCCAAACTGAGTATTTATAAAAGATTACTTAAATATAAATTTTCAATTATTTGCTCAGGTAATATTCTTTCGAATACCTTGTTTGTTGGAGAAATAATTAAATTTGTCGTGGTTCTAAGGTTTCTAAATCATTTTTGGCTTAACGAAAATTGTTCGAGAATGTATAGAAAATGCTTTGTATCACTAAAGTCACGTTGGCAAGATTTGTGACCTTATATTTTGCTGTGTATACATGATATATAAGGCGACCCAATTTTGATCCAAAAATTACGATTTTTTGAGCTAACGATTGTTCAATTTTGGTTTATTCTAACTTTAGGATAAAATTTATCAGTGGTAAAAAATGGAAAATACTTTATTTCTCCAAATTTTCAAACAGAAATTTGCGATCTTTGCACATTTTCTTCAGAAGTGAGAAAAGCTTCTCTCCACTGAACATGTAGAAGTGCATGATTGTAATTTTGCAAATATGGCTGGATTCAATCTCGTATAGTACAATTGGTTATATTCACCAAATCGTTTTGCTCGATTCTTAGTGGAACATATTTCCGAAGTGCATATCGATCTTCTTTGAAGTCAAAACACTGCAAGTCTTTGTATTCTTAGATTATAGAATATTTGCAGGATCCTACTTTTTCAATTAGTTCCAAAAGACCACATTGTAAAGTAAATTTTTGGAATAATTGTATTAATCAACATTATAATTATTAAAAAAAGTATCTACAAATTCACACAATTAACTTAATACGATTTACAGCAAACTTTATTCCAATCTCATCACTCTAGAGACCTTGCCGAAATAATAGAATTGATTTGAATTAGCGCAATGGAGAGAAACTGCAAAAATCTAGAGAACAGTACTCTTAGGTTCCGAATTATCGGGACCTCCTCCCGTGTTTTGATTTGCAGATTTTCTTTTTTAGGAAAGCTGTTTTATTTAAATTTGTTGTTACATCTATAAATTGCAGTTCAATATTAGTATTGGGCAAATTTGAACATCAGATCAGGATTGAGTATTACGCTACTTAGACATTTAGATAATTTAAAACAAAACCCTAATAATTTAGACTACCCTGGTTTTGATATTCAAAATTTTTTAGAAATCGCTGACCCCTTCTATTGTGAATTTTTCTCGATTTTACAAGAAGGGCCAGCTTCCGAAAGTCTTGAGGTAGCTTAAAATCCCCTGGTATTTCTAGGGCTAAAGGCACAAATAAATAACCTTGAGAATCACAATGATTAAAGTGTTTTGAGTATTTGTGATTTTCAGCTACTCCTAGAGCCCAGCCTGCTTTGGATGCCGCACTTGAAATGGTTGAAATTTACAGAAATGACAGTAAAGTCTAGTGCAGCAGTTTTACCCGCAGACCAAAAATGAATGAAAACATCACCAGGTTTAGACCGAGCCCATGAATTTGATCTCATTACGCTTTGACAGGCCGAAGCTGCAATTGAATCGCGAAGACGATCATGCCGACCAATTCTGTCACCTTTGCTGCTGCAAGTAAGAGCATGGTTTCCATAAATATCCAAAATCCCATTCTGACAAGAAGAGCACTTTCTAAATTCTGAATAGAGCAGAAGATCTAAACGGTAACCTGCTACTGCCTGGTATTCTGAGGGAAGATTGAGGTCAAATGCTTTCAGAGGATAACAGTTAACCACCTCTCAGAAGCCTCGACAGTAACAGAGCGCAATCTAGCTTGGTCATGAACTCCAAGTACTTGACTAAAAAATTCGGCATATGGAACTTTGTCAAATTTGTATTGAAACGCTTTCTGGTTGCAGTCCTGAGGCAATTCTTCTGACCCTGTTCTGGAAAAGAAAAAAGAGAAATTAGTGAAATCCACAGAATTGCATTGGTGGGCTGTTCAACCAAATCTTGAGATTTAAATACAGAACCCAAACAAGCACAAAGATGTTGGTCACAGGCACGACGTATACCAAAGCCTCCCATTTTGATAAAAAAAATATGCTTGATTCCAAGCAATGGCAGGAATTGGTGACTCAATGATGCATGAAGTAATATTCCGTAAGGAGTCATCAAATTCCTTTAAAATAAGCTCACTATTATCAGAGGGGGGGATAGGTCTCAGTGCAATGGTAAGCTTTGGAGTATTAAAGAACACTAAGAATACCCATAGCAAGTTGAGGATCTCCGAGTTCACTGTATACAATTGACTTCATTTAAAAAATTGCCAATTTTGACTTTATTTTAGAAAAGTATTAATTTTGACTTTTCTTGACCGTATTGATCTTATTGACTTTTGTGTCGTTCGAATTATATATTCTTCTATTTGAATGCAGCAGTTTTTCTGAACTCGACCTGCCGCGCCTCATTTGTCTTCTTGCACATTGATTGATACAAGCATACTCATTTCTTCGAGACAAGGAGTTCCCGTTATCATTGGGAAAGAAATTTTATTTCTAAGCGCTGGAAATGAAAGCTATAAAAGAATTTGACAACACAATAGTCCCGTAATTAATGCAATTTTGAGAACAAATCTTCTTCGCAGTTGAGGGAGGTCTAGAATTCAACCAAATTAAATTTTTAAGTAAAACTGCAATATACACTATATGCCCTATTGTTATTCCTCTATGGCGTTACCGAGACAAGGAGTTCCCGTTATCATTGGGAAAGAAATTTTATTTCTAAGCGCTGGAAATGAAAGCTATAAAAGAATTTGACAACACAATAGTCCCGTAATTAATGCAATTTTGAGAACAAATCTTCTTCGCAGTTGAGGGAGGTCTAGAATTCAACCAAATTAAATTTTTAAGTAAAACTGCAATATACACTATATGCCCTATTGTTATTCCTCTATGGCGTTACAGTGGAAACGAATATATTGAAAAAATGAATAATATATATTCTTTTGCTTTTTTACACAGTGGATCAGTACTTATTCATGAGAATAGCACCATAAATTTCAAAATATAATGCAATAATGTGCACTCACAAATCGAATAATAAATAAAAATTTGATGTATCATCTATCTCATAAACTATTGTTTGAGTATGAATGACTTTCATTTTTTAAATTTTTTATGTAACGTTTTCGTTTCTTTTGACAATATATTTCAGTTGTTATGTGCAGCATTGCTAAAGGATTGGCTCATAATGGTTTTAGCAAATTTAACTATGAATGGTGGTTAGACGCTTATTTTGCTTGACAATACATCGAAGATGATATTTCAATACATTTTCTAACTTTTCTATATTTTCTGAATTCAATTCTGAACACTACACTATAAAACATATATTTGCAAGCTTGCTGTTAAACAACTGATTGATGTCAGATACATAACTATTTTCTTTTATAAATAATTTGTCCTTACACTTGCTCCAAAACGCTACTTTCCTTGAGAGAGAGTCTCATTATTTCGAGAAGTTGGCAGACGGTATTGTTCAACGTTTTGGATGCCAAAAGTGAAAACAGACCTTCATGTTACTTTGTCTAAATAGATGTCTGTTTAAATAATATTCAAACTGAATGTTTTGTTTTCAGTACACTTTTACTAACGGATTTTTCTTTTCTGTTCTATTCCATATAGATTAATGTTTTGAAAATTTTATGAGAAACGTTTTTGATAAGATAAGATATTCTTTATTCAGAAAATATTTTTAATTACAAGACTCACTATTATCTGAATAGCGTCAAGAAGGATAAATTTGAATCCCAAAACATGTCAAAACATGTCAAATAAACCATGCATTTCTTTTTCTAAATATCTTATCTTAGTGTTTCAAATTGACTTCCACTAGAGTCTAAAAACTTTTCGCCCAAACTTCAATGTATTTAATACCACTGGCAAGGAACTCTTGGAGAATTGCAGTGAAAATCTTTACAATAGTTTTTGCAATTCATCTAATGACTTGGCCTTTTCCTGCATGTTTCTCCAAGGAAATTAATTGCTGGGATGATTAAGAGCAGAAGAATTACTAGGCCATTTGCGATCAAAACCAAGGTCTATCACAGAAGAAAAATTTTATGTTGCTGTCGCATCTGATTTTGAATAACATGCTGTTTCAACATGTCACTGTAATTTTCACAATACACTGTTGAAATTCTTGGAAAAAGTATTGGGGTGGGGAGAATTTGACAAAAAGCCATGCCATACAGTAAACTTTTGTAGACTCCAAAATGCGAGAATTTTCTTTATTTATAGCACAATAAAAATTCTTAGACCCAATCTCTGCCTACTCTTTAAAAGCTAATGGTAAGAATTTCCCCTCCCCCCCCATTTGTGGCATCGATCAAGCAATTCTTATTGTTTGGTATTGGTTGCGCTTCCATCCCATTTGATCATGAATAATTCTTACAATTGAAGAACAAAGGATCTCGTCTCAGGCATTACGTTCGTATCTGTTTACAGTTTATTAACTACCTCAAAAATATTCTCTGCGATTTCTCGGTTTACAGGATGAATATGTTAAATTAAGGAATATATTAAAAATTTGCCTGATGAATGCTTCACTTGATGTTATAGAAAATGCAGTCTAGATCTCTGACTCAGAAATCAAACTTTTGTTAACCTCAGTAAATATTATGGATCTTATCTCCGATATATTTCAACAAAATTCTCAGATAGATTTGTTCTTAGTTATTTAATTATCAAAGTAATCTCTTGGTTTAGATCCATTAAATCGAGTGCCCCTCGAGTTTTCCCTCATTGGCATTTAAATCGACAGTGAGCCTAATGGAATATTGAAAATATTGCATATTACGTCTACAATGTATAATTTGACAAAAAATGTTATGCAAGTAGACAAAATTGCAAATTATATCGACTATTAATATGGGTCACGATCTTTGTGAACACATTAACAGGAATTACCTTAATATCAATTATTAAAACACTGACTTTGTTATTTTCAAAAAATTATATTTAATTACAAATTTGAGCTAAACCACTCTTCTATTTTTAATTTTCCAGGTGCGAAACAGGATTTGAAATTGGTCGATCCGACCCGTGGGTGGAGTCGAGTCAGCTTTTTGTCGTGTCCATTGAAAGGTTTTTCATTATATTGTGTGTCATTCAACAATGGAGAACTTAATTTCCTTGATATAATGTACAGGTTTTGAACGATTACGTTGCAAGTTAAGATAAGATAAGATAAGAGATTATATATGCAGATAAATGTTTACAATTCAATAACTGATAATTTATCTGAATAGCGTCATAAATTACATTACATGTAGTGTTTTGTTTCGTGACAACTGTTGCATAATCAAAGCATTTAATTTCCCACTTCTGGCTATCAAGTACTAGTCATTGTAAAAAACTTACATAGTTTTGTTTTCTTGATGCCACGTTTTTGTTTTCAAAACCAATGTCAATTAGGATTAATATACCTTGCACCTCATAAAAACAGATATTTTCATAGATATTAGTCTTCTCCCTCACAATTTTGTCCAAGAGATCGCGATCTCTTTGGATTGCAAACTGATTTCATAAATGATGAGAGGTCGATCAGGATATATTCCTTTTCTACTATTATTTTAAATTCATTTGGTTAGTTTTAGTTTACAAGTTTATTCTAAGAATGTCAAATGCACTTGAACCGTACNTTGAAAATATTGCATATTACGTCTACAATGTATAATTTGACAAAAAATGTTATGCAAGTAGACAAAATTGCAAATTATATCGACTATTAATATGGGTCACGATCTTTGTGAACACATTAACAGGAATTACCTTAATATCAATTATTAAAACACTGACTTTGTTGTTTTCAAAAAATTATATTTAGTTACAAATTTGAGCTTTAACCGCTCTTCTATTTTTAATTTTCCAGGTACGAAACAGGATTTAAAATTGGTCGATCCGACCCGTGGGTGGAGTCGAGTCAGCTTTTTCTCGTGTCGATTGAAAGGTGTTTCATTATATTGTATGTCATTCAACAATGGAGAACTTAATTTCCTTGATATAATGTATAGGTTTTGAACGATTACGTTGCAAGTTACATGTAGTGTTTTGTTTCGTGACAACTTTTGCATAATCAAAGCATTTAATTTCCCACTTCTGGCTATCAAGTACTAGTCATTGCAAAAAACATACATTGTTTTGTTTTCTTGGTGCCACGTTTTTGTTTTCAAAACGAATGTCAATTAGGATTAATTAATGAGCTTTGAACAATACCTTGCATCTCATAAAAACAGATACTTTCATAGATATTAGTCTGTTCCCTCACAATTTTGTCCAAGAGATCACGATCTCTTTGGATTGCAAACTTATTTCATAAATCATGAGAGGTCGATCAGGATATATTCCTTTTCTACTATTATATTAAATTCATTTGGCTAGTTTTAGTTTACAAGTTTATTTTAAGAATGTCAAATGCCCTTGAACCGTACAATTCCTTCTGTGGTCTCAAATATACAAGTCTGGGCTCGTGTCGGGTCCAAAAACTTGACCCGTTTCCAGGCCTGGTGCAATTTTTTTTCTGAGTTTTGTAGAGATACTTTAAGAAAATTCTACGCAACGGATACAATTTTCACTTCTACTTAGTATACACAATAGCATAGATTGGATTCACCTTTTATCACATCAATAATATTGGACTGTTATAAGCAATCTAAATCGAACTAAATTGATGTGATAAAAGACAAGAAAGGAAAAAATTTAGAAAATTAATAATGAATTAAATAAGACTTTTGTCAACCTAGGAAAATACTATGCCCTCCTAATTAAGTATGAAAAGATTTTCACAAAAATTTCTTAAATCCGAATTTTCCTTCCCCTTTGCAACTTTTTTATGAAATTATTAAATCAATTCTTAAGCATAAAACTAACAAATTAAGCAGTCCTTCAAGCATTCCCTTATAGGCTCTACTACAGACATGCTAAATTTCATCTTTAATGAATGCATAAAATGTAATTACTTCCCGGAATAGCTTAAGCTTGCTCACATTATTCCTATATTGAAGATCGATTTCCGTTATTACATTATCAGATATTTGAATTTCGCAAAAATGATACAACAATTGATGCACTATTAAATATTACTGAAAAATGGAGAGCATGACTCGACTGTGATAAATTTTTAGCTATAGCTTCCTTAGATCACTCAAAAGCCTTTGATTCTATTAATCATAAGATAAGAATTGAAAACTATTGCTTAGAATTTTATTGTATTAGTAAGTAATTTATAACTAGTTACCTCAACCACAGATGCCAGAGAGTTAAAATGAATGGAATTTTTTCGGACTGGCTATCGGCTTACAATGGTGTAGCTCAATGTACAATTCTAGTCTAGATTTTCTACTTTTTATTATGTAAGTAAATGACATGCATTCTATAACTAATTGCAATTTAATTCAATATGCCGATGACACATGCATTTTCAGCGATAATACATCAATGCACCTAGCAGTGGAATCAATAGAATTCAATTGCGACAAATTGTCAAATTATTTTTGCAAGCATAAGTTGAATATTAATGAAGGTAAAACGCAATTTTGTATTTTATAGCCCAATAAAAGTAACTACGGTGTTGAATATAATAATATTAATGTTCCTATTGTAGACACTTTCAAGTATCTCGGAGTAACTATTGATTCAACTCTGATATCAATTTGATAGCTAGAAAAATAGCTATAGATATGACAATAGTAGTTAGGCAGTTATCACCTTAAGCGATAGTTCAACTATTCCATACTTTTATCATGTCTTACCTAACTTACCCAGCAAACATTTTATATGCTGACTTAAGCGATGCGCTTTAAAAAATTAATATGGCATTAAGAGTATCAACGAAACACTAAACATATTTTTAGAACAATTCCAAAACCTTGACATTCTTCAAGCTAGTGAAAAGCCTGCCATCTTATAATACGATTAACAGTGGGAACCGAGCTTGGGGTACTTTTTGTATCATATTTACTATGAACCATAATTTATTGCTTAAATATGGGTAATATTGATGTATATTATCCAAAACTGTTTCTTAACTTCATCTGGTATCTGTTTTGCTAGTTCCATTTGAGGACCGATCATGCCCAGCAAAACTTTGTTAACAAGCAACTCATTGCATTTTAAAAAGTTTCGAGGCTGTGTTAAAAATGGTGGTCTCAAATTTGTATAATGTGGGCCAGAAATCCCCTCCACTTTTGAAATGGAAAAAAGTAGTATTTCGTAGCTGAAAACAATGTAGGAATTTTTTTGAAATGAAAAATTAATTTTACTAAATAACATTTGTTTTGAATGGGGTATCCTTCATACTCTATGACTAATTTCTGGAAATTTTGAATTTTTGAACGCAGCTCGTACCACAATACAATGAATTTTACTAAGAAATTGTGCAACTTCCGTGACATTTTACTAAGTAATAGTTCTGTACAAAGAGAACAATATATAAATATTTTGAAATCTCCTATTAAGCAAAGTCAGTTCCTGCAACTGTGCTACCCTTAATTGTAATATCAGAGTCTTCAATCTCCAAGAATTTCAACATGAAATATTTAATTTATGTGACGTTGCGTAAGTTTAATTGGATGATTCTTTTTGAAAATTGGTAAAACGGACACAAATATTTGATAAATGCTTAACCTTAAACATCCTAGCGCTTTTTTCAAAGGAGAAACTGTTTTTCCACATTTACAAAGAATTTTCTCCAAGCCTATTTCCAAATTTGAAAATCTTGGGGCATGGGTAGTTCTATGGGATAATACACTGTTGAAAATGTCTAATTAAAGCGTATTGCTGTGCCTAAGGTTGTTGAAAAGTTTAACAAGTTTTCTTTGAAAATTTCAAATTTTTAAAAAAGATTTAAATTCTTTCCATACCTAGTGTTAATGTATTTAGAAGGTTTTGAGCCCCTGGAGGCAACAAAGAGCTTTGACTGTTTCTTAATATGTGCAAAGATATTCCAAACCCATTGAGGTGTGCCTGGCGCAAAGTCAGAGGTCACGGGCCGAACAAAACAACTCTATAAAATACCTTAAAAATTTTTTTCATATAAAGCCTTCTTAAACCTTCGAGCCTTGAGGTACATATATATCCCACCTATACAAATCCGTTTTTCTAGACTACTATAATTCACAGTTTATTTGTATTTTGCATGATTAATCTCATGATAATGGTAAGTTAATATGTTTATAAAGTGTTAATATATTTGTAAAGTTTCAGCCAAATTGCTCATTGCTCTTCAAATTTTTGTATTTTTTACTTGAACATGATATTCCTGTTTGATCAATCTGATCACTGATTTGGAAATAATAGTAATATTTAAGCTAATCATGTAGTTAAAAAGGCCATCTATCAATCGATTTCTGTGAAAAATATTATTCTGATCCTAGCTTATTGCCATTTCTTTTTAGGTAACCATTAATGTACTTTCCTAGAGCTGCAGGTACATATATGTACCACCTTAGTGTAACGTCATAGATGCATTTCAAAGTTTAATTTTGGTGATAGAGTTCTGTTTTTTACTTAATGCAATATAATACGTCTATACTACTAAAGCAGCTTCAGTTTCCTTATGGACGCTAAAGGGTTGAAACTTCTACTAAGTTAATTAATTCTTATATTTAAAACGCTGCATATCTGAGAGTTAATCTTAGTAAATCGTCAATGCAAAATAGAGCCTCTAAAATATCTATCAATAAATGATTTGATGTTTTTAAAAAAATTAGGAGCACTATCCTGAAATTACATGTTTCAAATCTCTAGGGGTTACGTTGACTCAAATTTGTTATTTAATGAACATGTGAAATTACTACAATAGAAAATTTCTATTGGTATAAAAATATAAGCAAAGTTTTAAAACAACTTCCAGCAAATGCTATTCTACAACTTCTCTATACTTTGATAATTAGCCATTTTAGTTATAGTACGCGTACTAGTTTTTTTCAAACAAGCGGGAGGAACTAATTAAGAAACTCGAAACTCAATACATATGGACCATTAGTGTTTGTAAAAGAAATCTTAAAACTTTGAAAAGACATGTTTATAAAGCAATCTCAAGTCCTAAACAGTTCATTAAAATATACACCGCCACTGAATTTTATAAAATTCTTCCACCTTATAATTACATAAAAATTCCAGATTTTGGAAGAAACTCAATGAAAGAACAAAAAGATTTACTGAAATCTAAAATTAAACAAAATTCATATATAAACAATGCAATAAGACAATGGAATGAATTCTCCCAAAAGATCAAATGCATTAAAGACCTAAAACAATTTCTAAAACAAAATTTTGGACAGACTACATATACAAATTATATTATACTACATAACTATAATCAACAACACAACAAACAATATATCAATAATTTAGTATTAAGCTTGTTTTCGAGTGAAATGTATTTACAACATTTTCGTTATCGATATGTTCAACTTTATTAAATTCCTGAATAAGAATACTTTAAATATTACATTTCTGTATACTTCTGTATAAAAATGCTTTAATGCATACTACAGCACACCGCTTGTATGCCTTCGTAAAGTAAATAAGTTACATTAAGTGTTAATTCAATTCAAACGATATTTTGAAGTTAAGAACATACACTTTTGACATTACTCTAATTTTTTAATCACAAGATGGCAGTAAGTGGAATTCTTTAAAATTGATTATGACTGTGAACTTCATGCGATTTGTGTAATATTTTAAGTACTGTGTTATTGTAATTTCCAGCATAAATCTACATGAAGTTTAGTTATACACAAAATACATATATATATATAACTATATATAAAAGATAGAGTATATAAAAAACTTCAAACAACAACAAATAATCATACTACTTTCAAGACCCGTATGCCCGGCAAGCGCCCGACCCAATACGGGCCCATCTCCATATAAAAGAACGCAAAGTCACACATTATTATTATTATTATTATTATTATTACTTCACACAGCTTCATGCTGGTATTCCTCTCAGCTCGGGGAACTCACCAGTTCCCAGGGAGCCTGAGAGCTTTCCTCAGGACTCTAGCTGTTCCTAACAATGCTGCCTTCTGTGCTACTGCTCCTCCCCACTTTGGTACTTCCAACTCTTCCAAGTATCTCTTATGCTTGTTACTCACTGCTCCTAGTGCTCCTACAACTACTGGGACTACTTTAACCTTCTTTAACTTCCACAGTCTTTCTATTTCCTCTGCCATCTCCATGTACTTGTCTATCTTCTCTTTCTCCTTGCTTTCTACGTTTCTGTCCTTTGGTACTGTTATGTCTATCATTTTCCCCAATATTTTCTCTTTATCTACAACAACTATGTCTGGACTCCGTGATTCTATCACCTTGCTTGTCTGTATGTTGATCACCTTGCTTGTCTGTATGTTGATGTAGCACAGTATCTTAACCTTCTCATTTTCTATGACGCCCTGTGGTTTGTGCTCATGCCACTTGTCTCCTGCTTCTAACCCATGCTGCCTGCTCAAAATTTTTCTTACATAGTCTACACTTATCACTTACTTCTACACTTCTGTCTATATGCTTTTTCACCCAGTTTGTTCTTATTGCTTGCTGCTGTGCTGCCATTATCAGTGCTTCTGTTTCTCTTTTCAATCCTGCCTTCTTTAACCACTTGTTGCTCTCTTCTCTGTCACACATTTCTGTGTTCCTCCAGTATTCTCCATGCATTGCCTTCTGCCTATACCTTGTTTGTCTCTCTGATTCCATCCTACTCTGGTATGCTGTCTTTCCTTCACTCTCAGTTCTTATCTTCCTTAACTCCTTAGTGACCTCCAGTAGTGACCCTCTAGGTTGTGCTTTTACGTATTCGTTTAGCCTTAGTGCTTCTGCTTCTACAGTTTCCTCCACACTTAGCAGTCCTTTGCCTCCTTTATGCCTTGCGATGTACAACCTATCAACATCTTCCGTTAAGTTGAATGCTCTCTCTGTTATTAGTATCTTCCTTGTCTCCCTGTCTAGCTCCCTACGTTCATTCTTGTTCCAGTTAGCTATTCCTGCTGAATATCTCAACACCGGTATAACGCATGTATTAATTGCATTTATACTATTCTGTCCATTGAATGCTGACTTCTGTAGTATCTTCGTTACTCTCCTCTTTTATTCTTTTATTGATTAATTAATTGTCAATATGAATTAATCAAAGTTCAGTAATGAACCCACATTTCAATATATACAAAAATTAATAAAATTACACTTTAAGAAATTTCTTTAATTGAAAAACTGTAAATCCTACCTAATAGCTTTTGGAAAACCTCAAAACCAAAATCGCATTTTGAAAATTCAATTTGGCTTAACAAAAATGGAATTTCTAGATAATGAGACCCACAATATGATAGTAAGAGACACACACATCAAATGCATATAGTAATAAATCCATTCAATTGTTGTCTATTCACAATGCTTAAGCTAAACTTAGTAAGAACATGCAGATATATTTCGACTTACAAAGTCATCGTCAGTTTCTTTACAATTATTCCCTCTAAATTTACTAGATTTTGCAATAATAATTATAATTTTCTAAATTTTAACAAGTGGTAAGTTTAATTTATAAATATAGTTTTCTTTTGTGTTCAAACTATCTAGTAATTTAGAGGGAATAATTTGTAAAGAAACTGGCGATGACTTTGAAAGTGGAATTTCATCTACATGTTCTTATTAAGTTAAATTAAACACCTTACAAACGACACATTATTCAAATGCTTAAAGTGTATATTTGAATTTCCAAATCAAATTTCTGCCTTCATGATGGCGGCCTAAAAAAGCACATATGCTAAAATGAGTTTTATGAATTTTTGTTTAAAGAATATTTCAATAATATAACTAATAAACTCCACTATCTTATCTTATCTGGCAATTATGCAATAATTTGAAATATTTTTTTTCTAAAACACTGAATGTTTTTGAAAACTGGCAAAAAACAAATTTTCAAATGATTTACAATTATATGGAGTTAACCATTTAAGTATTATCGACTGTTTTACTGCTAATCTTCTTTAATAATAAGACTTCTTCAGCTCTAATTTTGTATCATTTTAATTTTGGAAGCGGTTAATTGTGATTAATGGCAACTTAATAGAAAATCTTAACACTAATTTGAAAGGGGCCATTAATGAGTGATAAACGATTTATATCGGCATTCCAATTGATTCAACACTTCGTAAAATCAAATTTTGTAACTTTTCAATATTTCCTGAATTCAACTCTAAACACTACACACTTATAAAGCATCTATTTTTATAGAGGGAGTTGTAAGCTCTACAGTACTTTTGCACGAGACTGTATGAGAAACTTCTAACACTTATGAAGCATCTATTTTTATCAAGGGAGTTGTAAGCTCTACAGTACTTTTGCACGAGACTGTATGAGAAACTTCTAACACTTATGAAGCATCTATTTTTATCAAGGGAGTTGTAAGCTCTACAGTACTTTTGCACGAGACTGTATGAGAAACTTCTAACATGCCCAGATTGGTCTAACAAATCGAAAAATTGCAATTTTTTACAAGTATCTTAATAAAGGCTGAATTGCCATTAACTTAAATTGGCCCGACATAGGCCAAAATTTTTTGTTTATTTCAATCTCTCTACTACCAACACTTTTTCCCAGAGATCCATGTCCACTCTAAGTAATGTAAAATATATATTAGATCGTACAACCATCCCATTATCTTGCATGTGCATAAGGGTAAGAAGGCGCAACGATTAATTGTTGAAAAGTTTCTGTATTTGATTGGCATTCACTTTTAGTCTATTCTATTATTTTCTTCAATGAAAAGTGTTTACTAATAAAGACGCAATGTTTTAATTTGCAAATAGGCCCATAACTTCTAGAAAATGAAATATTAACAGGATGGCGCAAGTTTATAATGGTAGCACTACAGTTGCAAGNTTGAAAATATTGCATATTACGTCTACAATGTATAATTTGACAAAAAATGTTATGCAAGTAGACAAAATTGCAAATTATATCGACTATTAATATGGGTCACGATCTTTGTGAACACATTAACAGGAATTACCTTAATATCAATTATTAAAACACTGACTTTGTTGTTTTCAAAAAATTATATTTAGTTACAAATTTGAGCTTTAACCGCTCTTCTATTTTTAATTTTCCAGGTACGAAACAGGATTTAAAATTGGTCGATCCGACCCGTGGGTGGAGTCGAGTCAGCTTTTTCTCGTGTCGATTGAAAGGTGTTTCATTATATTGTATGTCATTCAACAATGGAGAACTTAATTTCCTTGATATAATGTATAGGTTTTGAACGATTACGTTGCAAGTTACATGTAGTGTTTTGTTTCGTGACAACTTTTGCATAATCAAAGCATTTAATTTCCCACTTCTGGCTATCAAGTACTAGTCATTGCAAAAAACATACATTGTTTTGTTTTCTTGGTGCCACGTTTTTGTTTTCAAAACGAATGTCAATTAGGATTAATTAATGAGCTTTGAACAATACCTTGCATCTCATAAAAACAGATACTTTCATAGATATTAGTCTGTTCCCTCACAATTTTGTCCAAGAGATCACGATCTCTTTGGATTGCAAACTTATTTCATAAATCATGAGAGGTCGATCAGGATATATTCCTTTTCTACTATTATATTAAATTCATTTGGCTAGTTTTAGTTTACAAGTTTATTTTAAGAATGTCAAATGCCCTTGAACCGTACAATTCCTTCTGTGGTCTCAAATATACAAGTCTGGGCTCGTGTCGGGTCCAAAAACTTGACCCGTTTCCAGGCCTGGTGCAATTTTTTTTCTGAGTTTTGTAGAGATACTTTAAGAAAATTCTACGCAACGGATACAATTTTCACTTCTACTTAGTATACACAATAGCATAGATTGGATTCACCTTTTATCACATCAATAATATTGGACTGTTATAAGCAATTTAAATCGAACTAAATTGATGTGATAAAAGACAAGTAAGGAAACAATTTAGAAAATTACTAATGAATTAAATAAGACTTTTGTCAACCTATGAAAATACTATGCCCTCCTAATTAAGTATGAAAAGATTTTCACAAAAATTTCTTAAATCCGAATTTTCCTTCCCCTTTGCAACTTTTTTATGAAATTATTAAATCAATTCTTAAGCATAAAACTAACAAATTAAGCAGTCCTTCAAGCATTCCCTTATAGGCTCTACTACAGACATGCTAAATTTCATCTTTAATGAATGCATAAAATGTAATTACTTCCCGGAATAGCTTAAGCTTGCTCACATTATTCCTATATTGAAGATCGATTTCCGTTATTACATTATCAGATATTTGAATTTCGCAAAAATGATACAACAATTGATGCACTATTAAATATTACTGAAAAATGGAGAGCATGACTCGACTGTGATAAATTTTTAGCTATAGCTTCCTTAGATCACTCAAAAGCCTTTGATTCTATTAATCATAAGATAAGAATTGAAAACTATTGCTTAGAATTTTATTGTATTAGTAAGTAATTTATAACTAGTTACCTCAACCACAGATGCCAGAGAGTTAAAATGAATGGAATTTTTTCGGACTGGCTATCGGCTTACAATGGTGTAGCTCAATGTACAATTCTAGTCTAGATTTTCTACTTTTTATTATGTAAGTAAATGACATGCATTCTATAACTAATTGCAATTTAATTCAATATGCCGATGACACATGCATTTTCAGCGATAATACATCAATGCACCTAGCAGTGGAATCAATAGAATTCAATTGCGACAAATTGTCAAATTATTTTTGCAAGCATAAGTTGAATATTAATGAAGGTAAAACGCAATTTTGTATTTTATAGCCCAATAAAAGTAACTACGGTGTTGAATATAATAATATTAATGTTCCTATTGTAGACACTTTCAAGTATCTCGGAGTAACTATTGATTCAACTCTGATATCAATTTGATAGCTAGAAAAATAGCTATAGATATGACAATAGTAGTTAGGCAGTTATCACCTTAAGCGATAGTTCAACTATTCCATACTTTTATCATGTCTTACCTAACTTACCCAGCAAACATTTTATATGCTGACTTAAGCGATGCGCTTTAAAAAATTAATATGGCATTAAGAGTATCAACGAAACACTAAACATATTTTTAGAACAATTCCAAAACCTTGACATTCTTCAAGCTAGTGAAAAGCCTGCCATCTTATAATACGATTAACAGTGGGAACCGAGCTTGGGGTACTTTTTGTATCATATTTACTATGAACCATAATTTATTGCTTAAATATGGGTAATATTGATGTATATTATCCAAAACTGTTTCTTAACTTCATCTGGTATCTGTTTTGCTAGTTCCATTTGAGGACCGATCATGCCCAGCAAAACTTTGTTAACAAGCAACTCATTGCATTTTAAAAAGTTTCGAGGCTGTGTTAAAAATGGTGGTCTCAAATTTGTATAATGTGGGCCAGAAATCCCCTCCACTTTTGAAATGGAAAAAAGTAGTATTTCGTAGCTGAAAACAATGTAGGAATTTTTTTGAAATGAAAAATTAATTTTACTAAATAACATTTGTTTTGAATGGGGTATCCTTCATACTCTATGACTAATTTCTGGAAATTTTGAATTTTTGAACGCAGCTCGTACCACAATACAATGAATTTTACTAAGAAATTGTGCAACTTCCGTGACATTTTACTAAGTAATAGTTCTGTACAAAGAGAACAATATATAAATATTTTGAAATCTCCTATTAAGCAAAGTCAGTTCCTGCAACTGTGCTACCCTTAATTGTAATATCAGAGTCTTCAATCTCCAAGAATTTCAACATGAAATATTTAATTTATGTGACGTTGCGTAAGTTTAATTGGATGATTCTTTTTGAAAATTGGTAAAACGGACACAAATATTTGATAAATGCTTAACCTTAAACATCCTAGCGCTTTTTTCAAAGGAGAAACTGTTTTTCCACATTTACAAAGAATTTTCTCCAAGCCTATTTCCAAATTTGAAAATCTTGGGGCATGGGTAGTTCTATGGGATAATACACTGTTGAAAATGTCTAATTAAAGCGTATTGCTGTGCCTAAGGTTGTTGAAAAGTTTAACAAGTTTTCTTTGAAAATTTCAAATTTTTAAAAAAGATTTAAATTCTTTCCATACCTAGTGTTAATGTATTTAGAAGGTTTTGAGCCCCTGGAGGCAACAAAGAGCTTTGACTGTTTCTTAATATGTGCAAAGATATTCCAAACCCATTGAGGTGTGCCTGGCGCAAAGTCAGAGGTCACGGGCCGCACAAAACAACTCTATAAAATACCTTAAAAATTTTTTTCATATAAAGCCTTCTTAAACCTTCGAGCCTTGAGGTACATATATATCCCACCTATACAAATCCGTTTTTCTAGACTACTATAATTCACAGTTTATTTGTATTTTGCATGATTAATCTCATGATAATGGTAAGTTAATATGTTTATAAAGTGTTAATATATTTGTAAAGTTTCAGCCAAATTGCTCATTGCTCTTCAAATTTTTGTATTTTTTACTTGAACATGATATTCCTGTTTGATCAATCTGATCACTGATTTGGAAATAATAGTAATATTTAAGCTAATCATGTAGTTAAAAAGGCCATCTATCAATCGATTTCTGTGAAAAATATTATTCTGATCCTAGCTTATTGCCATTTCTTTTTAGGTAACCATTAATGTACTTTCCTAGAGCTGCAGGTACATATATGTACCACCTTAGTGTAACGTCATAGATGCATTTCAAAGTTTAATTTTGGTGATAGAGTTCTGTTTTTTACTTAATGCAATATAATACGTCTATACTACTAAAGCAGCTTCAGTTTCCTTATGGACGCTAAAGGGTTGAAACTTCTACTAAGTTAATTAATTCTTATATTTAAAACGCTGCATATCTGAGAGTTAATCTTAGTAAATCGTCAATGCAAAATAGAGCCTCTAAAATATCTATCAATAAATGATTTGATGTTTTTAAAAAAATTAGGAGCACTATCCTGAAATTACATGTTTCAAATCTCTAGGGGTTACGTTGACTCAAATTTGTTATTTAATGAACATGTGAAATTACTACAATAGAAAATTTCTATTGGTATAAAAATATAAGCAAAGTTTTAAAACAACTTCCAGCAAATGCTATTCTACAACTTCTCTATACTTTGATAATTAGCCATTTTAGTTATAGTACGCGTACTAGTTTTTTTCAAACAAGCGGGAGGAACTAATTAAGAAACTCGAAACTCAATACATATGGACCATTAGTGTTTGTAAAAGAAATCTTAAAACTTTGAAAAGACATGTTTATAAAGCAATCTCAAGTCCTAAACAGTTCATTAAAATATACACCGCCACTGAATTTTATAAAATTCTTCCACCTTATAATTACATAAAAATTCCAGATTTTGGAAGAAACTCAATGAAAGAACAAAAAGATTTACTGAAATCTAAAATTAAACAAAATTCATATATAAACAATGCAATAAGACAATGGAATGAATTCTCCCAAAAGATCAAATGCATTAAAGACCTAAAACAATTTCTAAAACAAAATTTTGGACAGACTACATATACAAATTATATTATACTACATAACTATAATCAACAACACAACAAACAATATATCAATAATTTAGTATTAAGCTTGTTTTCGAGTGAAATGTATTTACAACATTTTCGTTATCGATATGTTCAACTTTATTAAATTCCTGAATAAGAATACTTTAAATATTACATTTCTGTATACTTCTGTATAAAAATGCTTTAATGCATACTACAGCACACCGCTTGTATGCCTTCGTAAAGTAAATAAGTTACATTAAGTGTTAATTCAATTCAAACGATATTTTGAAGTTAAGAACATACACTTTTGACATTACTCTAATTTTTTAATCACAAGATGGCAGTAAGTGGAATTCTTTAAAATTGATTATGACTGTGAACTTCATGCGATTTGTGTAATATTTTAAGTACTGTGTTATTGTAATTTCCAGCATAAATCTACATGAAGTTTAGTTATACACAAAATACATATATATATATAACTATATATAAAAGATAGAGTATATAAAAAACTTCAAACAACAACAAATAATCATACTACTTTCAAGACCCGTATGCCCGGCAAGCGCCCGACCCAATACGGGCCCATCTCCATATAAAAGAACGCAAAGTCACACATTATTATTATTATTATTATTATTATTACTTCACACAGCTTCATGCTGGTATTCCTCTCAGCTCGGGGAACTCACCAGTTCCCAGGGAGCCTGAGAGCTTTCCTCAGGACTCTAGCTGTTCCTAACAATGCTGCCTTCTGTGCTACTGCTCCTCCCCACTTTGGTACTTCCAACTCTTCCAAGTATCTCTTATGCTTGTTACTCACTGCTCCTAGTGCTCCTACAACTACTGGGACTACTTTAACCTTCTTTAACTTCCACAGTCTTTCTATTTCCTCTGCCATCTCCATGTACTTGTCTATCTTCTCTTTCTCCTTGCTTTCTACGTTTCTGTCCTTTGGTACTGTTATGTCTATCATTTTCCCCAATATTTTCTCTTTATCTACAACAACTATGTCTGGACTCCGTGATTCTATCACCTTGCTTGTCTGTATGTTGATCACCTTGCTTGTCTGTATGTTGATGTAGCACAGTATCTTAACCTTCTCATTTTCTATGACGCCCTGTGGTTTGTGCTCATGCCACTTGTCTCCTGCTTCTAACCCATGCTGCCTGCTCAAAATTTTTCTTACATAGTCTACACTTATCACTTACTTCTACACTTCTGTCTATATGCTTTTTCACCCAGTTTGTTCTTATTGCTTGCTGCTGTGCTGCCATTATCAGTGCTTCTGTTTCTCTTTTCAATCCTGCCTTCTTTAACCACTTGTTGCTCTCTTCTCTGTCACACATTTCTGTGTTCCTCCAGTATTCTCCATGCATTGCCTTCTGCCTATACCTTGTTTGTCTCTCTGATTCCATCCTACTCTGGTATGCTGTCTTTCCTTCACTCTCAGTTCTTATCTTCCTTAACTCCTTAGTGACCTCCAGTAGTGACCCTCTAGGTTGTGCTTTTACGTATTCGTTTAGCCTTAGTGCTTCTGCTTCTACAGTTTCCTCCACACTTAGCAGTCCTTTGCCTCCTTTATGCCTTGCGATGTACAACCTATCAACATCTTCCGTTAAGTTGAATGCTCTCTCTGTTATTAGTATCTTCCTTGTCTCCCTGTCTAGCTCCCTACGTTCATTCTTGTTCCAGTTAGCTATTCCTGCTGAATATCTCAACACCGGTATAACGCATGTATTAATTGCATTTATACTATTCTGTCCATTGAATGCTGACTTCTGTAGTATCTTCGTTACTCTCCTCTTTTATTCTTTTATTGATTAATTAATTATCAAAATAAATTAATCAAAGTTCAGTAATTGACCATTTCATTATATACAAAAATTAATAAAATTAAGAAATTTCTTTAATTGAAAAACTGTAAATCCTACCTAATAGCTTTTGGAAAACCTCAAAACCAAAATCGCATTTTGAAAATTCAATTTGGCTTAACAAAAATGGAATTTCTAGATAATGAGACCCACAATATGATAGTAAGAGACACACACATCAAATGCATATAGTAATAAATCCATTCAATTGTTGTCTATTCACAATGCTTAAGCTAAACTTAGTAAGAACATGCAGATATATTTCGACTTACAAATTATTCCCTCTAAATTTACTAGATTTTGCAATAATAATTATAATTTTCTAAATTTTAACAAGTGGTAAGTTTAATTTATAAATATAGTTTTCTTTTGTGTTCAAACTATCTAGTAATTTAGAGGGAATAATTTGTAAAGAAACTGGCGATGACTTTGAAAGTGGAATTTCATCTACATGTTCTTATTAAGTTAAATTAAACACCTTACAAACGACACATTATTCAAATGCTTAAAGTGTATATTTGAATTTCCAAATCAAATTTCATGATGGCGGCCTAAAAAAGCACATATGCTAAAATGAGTTTTATGAATTTTTGTTTAAAGAATATTTCAATAATATAACTAATAAACTCCACTATCTTATCTTATCTGGCAATTATGCAATAATTTGAAATATTTTTTTTCTAAAACACTGAATGTTTTTGAAAACTGGCAAAAAACAAATTTTCAAATGATTTACAATTATATGGAGTTAACCATTTAAGTATTATCGACTGTTTTACTGCTAATCTTCTTTAATAATAAGACTTCTTCAGCTCTAATTTTGTATCATTTTAATTTTGGAAGCGGTTAATTGTGATTAATGGCAACTTAATAGAAAATCTTAACACTAATTTGAAAGGGGCCATTAATGAGTGATAAACGATTTATATCGGCATTCCAATTGATTCAACACTTCGTAAAATCAAATTTTGTAACTTTTCAATATTTCCTGAATTCAACTCTAAACACTACACACTTATAAAGCATCTATTTTTATAGAGGGAGTTGTAAGCTCTACAGTACTTTTGCACGAGACTGTATGAGAAACTTCTAACACTTATGAAGCATCTATTTTTATCAAGGGAGTTGTAAGCTCTACAGTACTTTTGCACGAGACTGTATGAGAAACTTCTAACACTTATGAAGCATCTATTTTTATCAAGGGAGTTGTAAGCTCTACAGTACTTTTGCACGAGACTGTATGAGAAACTTCTAACATGCCCAGATTGGTCTAACAAATCGAAAAATTGCAATTTTTTACAAGTATCTTAATAAAGGCTGAATTGCCATTAACTTAAATTGGCCCGACATAGGCCAAAATTTTTTGTTTATTTCAATCTCTCTACTACCAACACTTTTTCCCAGAGATCCATGTCCACTCTAAGTAATGTAAAATATATATTAGATCGTACAACCATCCCATTATCTTGCATGTGCATAAGGGTAAGAAGGCGCAACGATTAATTGTTGAAAAGTTTCTGTATTTGATTGGCATTCACTTTTAGTCTATTCTATTATTTTCTTCAATGAAAAGTGTTTACTAATAAAGACGCAATGTTTTAATTTGCAAATAGGCCCATAACTTCTAGAAAATGA
>CABFPE010000097.1:430777-455067 GCA_900660155.1 Hofstenia miamia
TATATATATATATATATATATATATATGTATATATGTAGACAGAGTTATATCATTTAAATTGACAATATTTATAATATATCTAGCGTTTTCGAAATTTTGCATACTGTTTAAAAATATTTATATAATGTATATATATATATATAAACACTCTGTGAATTTAGTTATTATATTTGTCTTGTTTTCATTGGCAAGCCGTTTCTTCACTATTGCATTACGGTGACTGCTTACAAAATATGGCCAACTACACTTTGCAGCCAATATGTTGCAATAATTTCCGCACCTTTAGATTAAATCTGAAATTTTGTGATTTTAGAATAAGGACTCCAGAATATATAAATGATATTGGAGATTTGCTTCTGAAGTGGAATGGTTATTATGACTGCATTTTTTTCGCGTGGAATAAATGCATTAAATAACATGTCAACAGGTTTATGTTATTTAAGGAACATTTTCTTCAAGCCTGACAATGATTTTTGGAAATTTTTGCAAAAATTGGGCTTAGCCGAGAGCAATTGCCCTGAGCAACGGTGAAAATGTATCCAAAAATTTTAATAAAACCGTAAAATTTTCTTAAAAATTTGACTAATTATATCAAAGCTTGCACTTATGCGCAAGAACAGAAATACTTCTGAACCATTGCATTGCTTAAAAAATACAATCTGCAAATTACCCTCAATGCATATTGAGCATAGTAGACGAAGTTGTAACTAAGAATTTTGAAAATTTTCAATGAAAAGAAGGTTACTGGTTAATTTATAAATTTATATTATATATTATATATTAAGGCTGAGTTGCATTAATATTCTATTTACTGTTTAGAATTGCTGTCGTTGAGCGACACATAATTTACTTTACTTTACATTATTTAAATACGGCATATATGTACTGGTTGGTTCAGCCATGCAACGTTGAAAGCAATGCTGTATCACTACAATTAAGCGGTGAATTTATGAATATACTAATTGTATTGTATTTGCTCAAACCTGCATTTGTTTATTTGAACTGAAACATTAAACATTTAGGACACATACCCGTTGATAGTCCTGATATAACATTGAGTTCTCTCCACAATAACAATTTTGGATATGCCCCTGAAATAAAGCAATGTTTTGTGCTGACGCTCTCAATGATGGCCATTTAGAAATATTGAAAAACAACGTTATCAATTTCAGAATCACCTAATTCATTCCTAGAAATATCAAGATCTATAAAGCTGTACCAGGTTACCAGATATATGATGTGTCGATTTAAACGAATGTAATTGCGATGTCGTCATTAGAATATATTTTTGCAATAAGATATCAATTACAAGGAGTGCATACACTTTGTAGGAGAATTGAACTTTGTAAATTGCATCCTAAATGACATTGTTATCGACTAATCGGTTAATTCTACTAATGACGCCAGAAAATTCGGCCAATATGCTACTTTTGGAATTCCTTTACTATATATATATATATACATGTTAAACTTAAGTTAAGGTTACCTCAGCTGTAGTGTGCGACGAGATTATGAACCTTAACTTCGCAATTAACTTATATGCTGAGAAAATCTGTTTATCAGAACAAAATTTCAATATTACATGTATCACATACTTGAGGTTATTAAACTATATCACCAAATTCCTTAATAATATAATTTCTAGCCTATTTTAAATTCTACTGATAGTGCAAGAAAATATAATGAAATGAACATTGTGTGGCATGCGAGACATCGGTTTATTTTAAAATTACTGAGAGCTTTAAGCTGACGTCATTCAAATTTCCTTTACCCTGACGTATCCAAATGTCAACGGAATGACGTGAAGGATGTCCTAATTTCTGTAATTACAAAGTACATGACTAAGCAAAATATCAATACATATCTATATCTATGTAAATAATGGTTTATTGGCGTACAAATATATATGTTTATTACATACTTGGAAGCAATTAAAAAATTATTCGATGCAGACAAAGGGCAAATTGATGTAATAACTGAACGCACTCTGCACTTCGATCTGGTGGTCAACCAAATTCCATGAAGATTAGCTTGTAAAATTTTACTATCATTTTCAAAAACCAATTAAAAATTTTCGCAATAAATCATTGCTACAATTTTTTATAATTATATTTTCCAAATGCATTAAGCATAGAGACCTGTGGTACCACTCAGGTTTGCCCCAGTCTCATACTGGTCCCGTCTGTTCTTGATGTTTCCAGTCTTGTTTCAGTCACGTGAGATTTTTCCCAGTTCTCCTGGTTCCTATCTCATCCTGAGACTAAATGTGCTACAATTTTATGTGCCTTGTTAATCAAGTTGAAACCGGAATAGAAATATTACAAATTCATTTTAGCTTGACAAATATTTTGCAATAGTAAATATTCATTCAAACTAGTCTCCCTCAGGCACCTGTGCCGTCTTCTGTTTACTGTTTTGGGTTTCTGCCCGGTTCAGGCTGATTTTTAAATTTTTTGGTTGCAAACCGATAGACGTCCTGAAAGTGTAATGCGATAATTAAAAATGTCAATTTTTTAAAGATTTAATATGTACAACTAAAATTTTTACCTGCATTTGAGCATTCATGTCATCTTCACCCTTCAGTTTGTAGAGAACAGCTTTTCCTGTTAATAAGAATATTTAGTGTGAAAAGAGTGCAATTATTTACCTGTTCCAAAATCGAATATTTGCTACGAATGAAAATAAATTCGAACTTGATTGAGTGATAGAAAATGAATGAACGTGTGTAAACTGTCTGCAAAATTTAGTTTCTCTAATTTTTAGGATTGCGCCACTTTCATTTCTTCTGAAAGGATGTTTATCAGGAAATGTAACAAAGCAATGTTGCAGTGGATTGAAATTTTCGGAATCATATCCCAGCAAATCCACAAACATTTACATGGATCAATCCACCACGGATCCCTCTGCTTAGGAGCTTTGGCAAGCTACCGCAACGGATCCATTCAGATTGAAAATGGGCTTGCAATACAAAAGCATACTCTTAAAATGATTTGTATCCACCGCCTGCATTTTCCGATTTTCCATAGTATCAGCGCCTTTTTCGGATGGAAAACCAGAATAATTCATTTTATCAAAAAATTTTTACATTACGCGTTTGGAATATTTGTCTAATTTCTTATGTATGACTTTCAGGTTTTTTCAAAAAAATGTTTTTGGACTCGTATTCAGCGCCCTCTGCCATAGAATTTAGCTCCCGTATAGATTTCTTTGTATCCAGCTCCTTGTAAGTATTTTAACATTTTGTCTATAAAACCAGCATATGTACAATATAAAAATTATGTATATGCGTGTATACATATACATATGTATATATATATATATATATGTATATATATATATATATATATATATGTATATATATTATATGTATGTTAATTTATATATTGTACATGCATTTATGTTGTTACACAATTTCTTGAAAATAATAATAAAAACATTCTATTTTTTCCTTGCATCTTATTGAAAGTGAGCATTGCATTACAATAATATTTTTTTGATTATAGAAACCTTTTCTAATTTTACTCCATTAATGGGTTTTTTGAAAATATACTATTGTCAAAAAATTACAAAAAAACATATCAAGCGATTAGGAAGGATTTTATTCTAAACTCTTGGTTAATTTAGTTCTTCAATAAGTTACTAAAGTATTTTAACAACTTAACATAATTAGTAAATGATCGCTAATTTCTAAATATATACATTATATATATATATAATCGGTGGTCTCGTGTTGACAAACAATATCCGGATTGCTTTGTTATTTAATTAAAGCCTGTTGGGTTGTTGTAGCTGATTAATACATTTAATTTGAAAGGTTTTTTTGCGTTCCAATATTATAACAAGAATTGATGAAGCTATTGGTAAATTAAACCATTCCCTATTCCAGCATGCAATGATAAATTTTGTACAGAATGTGAATTTTGTTGAAGCCAATTATAGCTATTAAGATTAAATCACATGATTAATTCTAAAATAAGCTTCTTCGGTTTGGTTTTCTAGATTATTTATATTTTTGTCAATATTTATATTAGAATCCAGAACAAGATTCAGAGGGCTCCTAGGTTATTTTTTGAAAAAATTTCAAATATATTTTCATGGTATTTTTCAATAGTATAGAATGTGTATTAAAAGATATATTTACCTTAATGTACAGTAGGTATTATTTTTCCATTTTAGCAAAAAATTACTTTTAGTCATGATTTTTGAACCCTGAAGTAAACGAGAAGTAGTAAAAAACCCTAATTAGGACCCCTTAGTCAAGTAAATTGAGTCAAAATTGAAGTCAACCCCCTTGGATTAAGAGGTGGTGCTATGAAGTCAGTTACAACATGATACTCCCACTGAAAGTTCAAAGTTACTAACTCTATGTTGATTTCACCGAATTTTGCGAATTGTATGAAATATAAATATTTAACATTTTTCTCTGATATCTCAAAATTTTTCAATCCAAATCACATGAAAGTTGACATGCACATATATATCTAGGAAGCCTAACGGTTTTTATTATGTATCTTTGATAGTACTTGAGTAAAAATTTTTAGACCCTTAAGTAAATTGGGTATTCAAAAATTCTCTCTCCTAAAATATGAAGGCATCAAGTTATGATTATGAAAGAGGTAGGGCTCGTAGATATAGGTATGAGGAATGTAAAAAAATCCAATGAAGCTGTCTGCCATGGATCAGCAGATATTTTGAAAAAAGCTTAAATCCCAAAAATGCTGGATTCGGTTAGATTGGTAACGATAATATTTGATACTTTAATTTCAACAACCGGTTTGGTGGCTGAAGGCGTGCCTAATTGCATAAAATGGTTGGTTGTTCTTCAAAATTGAAGCTAAAAAAATTAAGAAGATATCCTAGAGTGGCCCTTTAGCTCGTTAAGTTTGATAATTGTTTTCCTTCTTAGCATAAGTTCAGTATTATGAACTTGTACTTACGATTAGTCAATTTTGTATATTGTTCAGAACATTTTAAAATTTTCATTTTTTATTTTTGAGTGCTTTCCTTTAAGTAGTTGCTGACAGTGTCTTAACATTTTTTGTTTTATGACGATTAGAACATTTTTCACAAATATTGTATAGACTGGAGTCAACTTTGAGTACTCGAATATTCGAATTCATTTTATTGCTTCGAGTGAAATAGGAGTAGTCAGACAACTGGTTGGAAATTACCTCAATTTTTCATAATATACACCATATTTCGTCATTGATAGTATTATTTATCTTCATCCAAGTCAAAGAAAATTCATATTAAATATACATACATTTAGGAGTGTAGGCAGAACGTTCTGATGGACAAACCAGCAATGGTGAAAAGTTGAGTGATCAGCAATGAGACGAACCCCTTCAGAGGCTTTTAGAATATTCCAAACTATAGCGTTAGGGGAATAATTTTGCATGTCATGTAGTAGTATTATTTGAAAATTCACCTAAGTTCAATATCTTTTCCAAAACATTCCTTAAGCCTCTAAAGGAACTATTTGATTTAAAACAAATAAATATGCAATTGGAATGCTACGATTTATAAAATACGGGTATACAAAATTAAATTATTTATATTTAGTGACAAAACTATATTGAATTAAAGCAACTGTTTTTCTTATATATTTAGTACTCACTTATGTAATATTTGATTTATTTTGTAATAACAAATTGAATCAAATTCATTAATTAGGAATATGAATTGCTAATTTTAAAACTACGGAAATTAATGTTGAAGTGAACATTAATTTTAAATATTAAAAATTAAACAATGAGTTGTTCCAAATGTATTAAAAGTATTTCAAACTTATTCTTTCAATTGCTCTAGAAGTACTAAGGTATATGGCAAGAAAGCAACTAACGAGAACCAGCAAATATAACCTGGAAGATTTTAAAGGTGCTAATTATAATCAAGACTAGAAAACAAGCTTCTCCATAAGTGTTCATAACAATGTTATTAAAAAACATTTAAAATTTACCAATGGCGAATTTCGAATTGTTTTTTACTAAAATATATGTAGTCAATCAGTGGCGTCACATGGAGGATGCACGTGATGCGGACGCACCAGACCTCCAATATGAATTTCCAAAGATGAATTTAAGGTTTATTCAGAAATTATTTTAGTCAAATTTGAAGCCCCGAATTTGGAATTTTAAGCTTTTTGGAGCCTCAAATTTCAAAATAGCAAAGTAAATACATATGTACAACAACAACAAAAAATTGGGTGCCTCAAAATTAGAAATAATTTTAAGCAAATTTGGGTATATGTGTATATGTATATTCTTTTTAATTTAAAATAAAAATGATTATCCACAATTCCTCTTACCTTAGACCAATTTTGACTCATGTGGGCGTGGGCGAAATCGAGTCTGGCGACTTTGTGTCTTGGGGCCTTCGCAAGTTTCTGTCGTACGACATTCGGGTCACTCTTGAGAACACGATGCACAGTTGCTGTTGAAACATTCAAATTTAGGTCCGTCTGAATTTGCTTCAGAGACTTCATGGAATTGCTAGCCACGCAAATAATTCTGCGTTCAGCTCTCATGGACAATTTTTTCTTCGGCCCTCCTGTTCTTTTAGTCCCGTAAGTTGAAGGATTAGCGAAAAAATTTCTTACAACGATGTGGGAACGGTTAATTCTTCTTCCAATTTCACGTAAACTGACATTTTCACGTTTGTAAGCAAGAATTTGTCCTTTTTCCAGTTCGGTAAGCAAACAATTCCGAGGCATCGTTTCGAAAACGGTTAAAATTGAATTTGAAATGAAAACAAATAAGTTTTAAAAGTATTGGTTAGCTTAAACACGAAACATAGAGTATATTTATGCGCTGGTTTTATAGTTATGAAACGCTAATTTCAACACATTTTTTGCTTTTTTCAACACCATAATCAATAAATTTGTGATTTTGCATGAATTTAGCTTTTATTTTACAATTTCCTTTCGATTCTGAAAGTTTCAGGTAGCAAACTAAAAAGAAAATTATTTTTAGAATTATTTTTCAATAATATTTCTCGTGGTTTTATAGTTATGACACGCAGTGTATATCTGTAAGACGTTGTTTGAGTGTTGAGACATAGAGCAAATATAATTTTGAACATGACTACAAGCGTCTTTGAATGGTCGTTGTTTCTTTTCATAGATGACAATGGGGCAGGAGTTGAACCGTTTTTTCAAAATCCAATCAGTATGTTTGCAAAATTGGCCAAAATGTTTACTTTGCCAATTGCCACATTTGGTGTTTGTAATAAATATCTATTTTAAAAAACAATTTTTATGGCTAGTTTAATTTGTCGAATAGTTTTAGATTCATACATATTTGCCAAATGTGCAAATATTACAATCTAGATAATAACTAAGACTATTACTTAAGTTGGAGAAAATGCTGAAGAATAATATGTAACAAAGTATTGAAAATATATGCCCTTACTTCATGCAAACATTATCTAAACTAATAAATTTTCGTAAATACTTACGAGCACTTTAAAATTCAATAATTATTTCTGTAACAAGTAAACTATGCACATTGCTAAGTATTAATTATTGGAATTTTCAATTTTTTAATTGCTCAGATAATCATATAACTTTCAAACAATAATATAAAAAAATTGTACATTTTAAGTTTGTGAATTTCAGTCCATAGATTATAACATGAATTTTATATCTTAAAATTGTCTAGCATTTATAATTCTAATAAATTCGACTAATGAAGTCAATGCATTTATTTTATAAATTATATTGTTCTTATTTTAGTAGCATTCACTATGCGTAAATTCAATAGCAGCAAGAAGTTCATGTTGAGAATGATTCAGATACTTTTTGTTTAACTTAGAATTTCAACCTATTGATTGATATAGAACTTAAATATTTGGAATATGAATCATCAAAAAAAATTTGTAGTGACCATCAAAATGATGGATAAAAGTCAATCAAAACTTGACTGTAGACAAAATCAAAGTTTATCATCTCAAACGCCTATCACCCATTTTCTGTGACTTCAATTATATAATAATAATTTGAATTGAAAAGGTAATTCAATAATTAAGCTCTCCCTAATTTTTTTTAAATTAGAAGAATACGGAAATTAATTTGGAAGTTAAAATTAATAAGAAAATATCACAAAGGGACAATAAGATATTATAAATGAATTAACTATATTCTTAATTACTTTAAGGTAATGAAATGGAACCATTGAAGCTTGCATTTTAATAAGGAAGTAGAAAAATTTAATTGGTATATTTCGAAAAAATCATGCTTGTCAGGACGTGTAGTACCATTGTACATAAATGTGTACATGTCTTACAAAATGTATTTCTAATTTTTAGCACATAATCANGATGTGGGAACGGTTAATTCTTCTTCCAATTTCACGTAAACTGACATTTTCACGTTTGTAAGCAAGAATTTGTCCTTTTTCCAGTTCGGTAAGCAAAAGATTCCGAGGCATCGTTTCGAAAACGGTTAAAATTGAATTTGAAATGAAAACAAATAAGTTTTAAAAGTATTGGTTAGCTTAAACACGAAACATAGAGTATATTTATGTGCTGGTTTTATAGTTATGAAACGAAAATTTCAACACATTTTTTGCTTTTTCAACACCATAATCAATAAATTTGTGATTTTGCATGAATTTAGCTTTTATTTTACAATTTCCTTTTCGTTACTAATGATTCTGAAAGTTTCAGGTAGCAAACTAAAAAGAAAATTATTTTTAGAATTATTTTTCAATAATATTTCGCGTGGTTTTATAGTTATGACACGCAGTGTATATNCGTGTAGTACCATTGTACATAAATGTGTACATGTCTTACAAAATGTATTTCTAATTTTTAGCACATAATCAATGATTTCAAAGTAATTTGCTTAGAAATTCATTGCTACCTTTTTAAAAATCGAGTCCCTTTTCCGATCTTAGAGTAAAACTGAGTGAAAATATAAACAATTTTATATTTATATATGCGACAATATTATTTTAAACTTTTTTCAGTTATTCAGTATTTTGGTATACAAATATGAAAAAATCTATTTTTTGTTAATTGCCAAACCGTTACTCAAATTTACCGTATTTTATGAAGAGGTGTGCTAGGTATATTTCTGAGCCTCTATCATTTCATTAACGCGTAAGTACCCAGCATCCATGATCAGAACATGTAGATAACTTTTTCTGCAAATACATTATAAAAAGTAGTATGTTTGAGTAAATTGAAACCAAATATGTATTTTATTATATTTATTTATGGTTATATTTTTAAAATGGGCAATTGGAATATTTAAGATTTCTGTTCTAAAATCTTATTTCTTGATAACTTTTGAATTACCGCCTTTCGCTTTTCAACATTTTTTTGGTTCAAAACTAAGTTTTTCATGGAAAAAAATATTAAAAGTTAATAAATAAAATCGTAAAATGCACATGAACATCCAAATTTTGTATTATTTTGAGTTTTAGAAGGATCTACCACATAATTGCTCACTAAACCTGATGAAAATTGATATGTCTCCATCAGAAATTTCTGGATACGCTACTGATTGAAACATAAAAGATTGGTTAACTAAATTGGCAAATTTGCTTCACTCCACTTCAGATTGATGACTAATGTATTGTTAAAAAAAAGTAAAGAAGAAGAAGACTGAATTGGTCTCAAATATGTTTTTCTAAAAAAGAGTTTTTGCAAGAATACTATTCGAGGGAAATTCCGAATACCTTAACTTATCTGACTCAGCATTTTTATTAAAATAATAAAATACTTTGTCTTGAAAACAAAAACAACAGAAAAATGTCACTTAAACTGTAAACTTTAATTAAGAGTAGCTAGTCGTATTCCTGGAACGGCAAAATAAACACAAACAAATGTGAATGGAACACCAAATTGTATATATTATATAAGTTAATGACTGTAGAGATATTATTGGGTCGAACCCTAAAATGAGTACCAGCCTTAAGGTTCGGCAATGCGAAAAGAGCCCTGCGATAAGCAATTATCTGCCAATTATATAACTGGCAAACAGCAAATTTTCTATTAACTTCGAAAAAACAAGGAAAATATTTTGAAAAATAATACTCTCTACAAATAAAAAACTGTTATTTGTTCTACTACTTTATCTTTTGCAGTTAGTTCAATTTCACTTGCAATCTAAGACTTGATTAGGTGACACAATACATGTATAAAGAATTTGTGATTTTTAAAAGAAGTGACGAACTAAAACTTCGATTGATAAATTCTGAGCGTTTAGAGGTAACATACAATATATCCTCGTTTAAGCCGTTTGAATACACATACATACAATGACAAACAGTTATATCATAGAGCCAAATTATATAAATATCTGTAATTATCTTTTGCAACCTATATAATTGCCCAACAAAAATATATGCAAGAATAGATAAAAACAGTTGTGCTACAAACAAATAATGACATAAAACTCATATTATAATGGCAGGGACTTTTTATCATTGTCTTTCGATTTTACTTATAGGGCGTATTTTTATCGGGGTTCCACGCAGGCAATGCCCGCACAAACAATAGTGATAAGATTTGCTAAGCAACCTCATTGAAATCTGTATTTGAAAGAATAATTTTTTCAAAGATTATCAATGAATGTTACTTGAGAATTTACAAGGAAATAAATTTTTAGCTATCAAGGTAATAATTTCTATTAACAGATTTGTTTAGATATTAAAGATCTAAAGTTGAAGGCATATTGAAATGTGTGGAATTACTAGACAAGCAAGGTGATTCTCATTACTAATATGCTACATTTCATTGATATTTCTCCATGTGTGTTTTTGCTCGCCAGATTTTATCCACAAAATACTAGAACTTTAAGTCAAAATGGATAATTTATTTAAAGTTTCTTAAAATAAAGATGCACATGAGAATTATCAGGGCATTCGCAATATTACAAGCACTGAACCTTTTAGTGACATGCATTTTCTATAGCACAAAATATATAGATGCACAGCCCATTAAGATAGTTGAATCAGTGAAAGCAAGAATAAGTCTGACTTATTTTACAAGCAGAATCAGCAAGTCGTTGAAAAAAATGAATATGTTATGATGAAAAATGATCGCCTAATTGGAACTGTGACCCTGAAAATATTTTCTGAATTGTAAAAATAGGAAGAGATAACTGAAAAAGTCCAAGTTTACTGCATTTATTTTTTGAAATTTGTTAAGTGTTATATTTTGCTGGTGCTAGGCTCCGCGCAGCCTTCAACTTTTGTTGCTAAGCCAATTATAGCGATCAATATGATGCATGGTCCTATTGAAATATTTTGAACTCCTCAAATGCGATTTGTTATCATAGTTGATCCAGCCACAAAAGTTGTATGGTTTGGCGAGGTCTTAGCATGTAATTATTGAAAATTGCGCCATTGAAAAATTGCATGATAAATTTACTCACCGAAATTCATTTTGAGGCGGCATCCATTTATTAGGTTATTGGAATTTGTTTTTTTAAAGTCAATTTCAGTTTATACTTTTGCATTTATACAGGTTTTGACAAAAATATTTACTAAATGTCATCATTATTTGTCACTAAAGCAAAAGGCAATTCAATTAAAAACTTCGTTTGATCAAACATATGTTGAATCTAAATCTAATGTAAGAGGCTGTATTTTCAAAATAATATATTAGACTTAAAAATGCTTCCATTATTTGCGGAAGATTCCCTCAAAGTGTAAATGAAAGAATTATTTTCTCATCGTGTGCTTACCGGAAATTAAACTCAGAATTTACCTCAAAGAAAAAATTGCATTTTGATCTCCCATTCATGTATTTTAGTGTTATTTGTATGTTTATATTGGTCGTTTGAAAAACCGTTTTTAAGGTTGTTCACGTTACGTTTTGCAGAAAAGTCTAATATCATTAATAAACTTAAAATATAGTTTAAGCCATCAACAAAGCAGTTAATTTATATTTTCCAGTATCTGGTCCCAGCGACGTAGCTGGTCCCGCAGAGACTGGACAAGAATATACTTTCAGGACCAGATACTGGACGGGACCGGGACCAAATGTTTCGGGACCAGATACCTATATGTGCTTAATATCAAAAACTCTGACCCTGGTATTTTCAACATTAAGCAGTTCCCTTGCTTAAAAATAATTCAATATACAATATATTAATTTTTCTATATTACATTATATTTTCATTGTCATTTAAATAATTTCTCACTTGATGTGTAATAGCAAAATTTATGATACTATTGACTACCAGGAAAAAACAGGGAGCGGGACCAAAATTTACTCTTCGGGACCAGGAATGAAAGGGATTGGGACGAAAGAAAACGCTTCAGGACCGGGACCAAACGGAACTGAGACTAAATATTACTGGTACCGCAGATCTCTATTTCCATCACCAGTAGAGATGAGATTTCTGTCAATGAAATGTGATACACAATTTTTTTCAGTCATTAGTGCACGCAGTTACCTATTTTGGATCACTGAACGCAACTCCAAACATAGATTATTAATTGTCATAAACCATAGTACATTTAATAGCTAATTGTCAATTAATCATGCTAATTAGAGGAGAACAGTTTCAATATTATGCTCTTAAAATCCAAGTGAAATATTTTTCAAATTTTAAACTCCCTTTGAAAATGCTTATAAGAAATAGCTGAGACTTTTTACACGAATATTATGGGTAAGTTGTTGATATTTCCATGGACAGTGACATCCATAAGAACTTCTTATCACACATTATATGACTTAGGGATCTCTGGCAGATTTTCAGGTAGTGAAATCCATGCTACCATGCAGTCCAGTGATGGAATACATCACACAAATACCCATTATTCTTATTTTTTTACGATAGGCCTTTTCAATATTTCTTGTTTTGAAAACTTTCAAAATTTCAGGGCATCCAGTAATACCATTTTGCTATGCGCCTCGTTCAGATTGTGTGGGACCTATTTGGCTGTTATGACTCCACGCTTAAATCAGTGATGATGATATTTTTAGTACACGCCGCAAGGACTATTTGACTCACAACGCAAGCGTTATAAGAAAATTTATGAAATTTTTAAGCTTTGAAGGAGGCATTTTCTATGTATAATTATAAATACTCGAAACCTCTGTGTTAATCACATTATTGTTTGTTTCTAACTCAGGTTTAGTTCTAAAGTATGTTCACCTCTTAGAGTCTTGCGAGAACACACTCCCGTTGGTTTGGGAGGAATTTTTGAACTGGGACCATGACAGATTTTTTGCAATCCTCGGAGCAAAACTTTAAATTTTTTCATGCAATACTTTTTTTCTAGGCTTAACAAATTTTGGAACTCATCAAGGTACATAGATGCATTTCTGAGAACTGGAACATATTATGTGTCTTGTCACTAAAATTTCAACTTACGCAGGACACCAAAGAGAATCCAATGATTTGTAGTTTTTTTATTCAAACTTTAGGAGTAAAGACTGTATGTTAGAAAATAATGTACCATTGCTCCCAATTAAAATATAAGAGACATATGCAAGAAACTTTGATCTCTTATCATATTGGAAGAATTCCCCCTACAAAAAACTGATAATTAGCAATATCTTATCTAACCACACAAACCTTAGAAACGGAAATGTAGAATTATTCCAAAAAAATGCTTAGCATAGTTTATTAAATTTTCGCATACAGAATATTATAGAACCACTGATAGTAGTGTCATAAAATGGCACCAACTATCCACAAAGCTTACCCATTCGAAATTCTGCAAAATATGAGACAACACATTGGTATTTATACCATATGATGAAGGAATTGCTGGGCAGGCTCAATTATGGGGCATAAAGAGCAATGCAAAAAATGAATTTAAGAATGTATTTATGAAATGCTATTCGATTAGAATGCAAAACCACAATAATACTGATCCAGTCATTGTATTCTAATCAAATAAAATTTTACAAAGCATGCTTACTTTTTGCTCACATGATTAAGAGACAATATTGCAATTAGTTATCATATTTCGCATTCCATTCAGAGTATTATATTATCAGACCCATATCCAAAGCAATTATTTTAATGGCATGAGGAATCATTAGGAAAACAACTACATTATAAAATTTCTGGTTTTGGAAATTTTTGTAATAGTATTCCAATGCAAATCTAATTGGAATCCAATCAATAACAAATTTTGTTTGTCCTTCCAATTCCAATCCAATTTCAATATCCAATTGGAATCCAATTAGATTTCAATTCTAATGGACAAGCCTGTTAATTAGTATAAAGAAAACAGTTTTATAACGAACCTATATTTTTTTCAGTCTAGTTAGGTGATTTTTAATAATGACTAAAGTGATAATAAAGTTCATTTAATGCTAGTTATATAAAAAATATAAATTAAGATAAGTCAAATTATGGCGTGGTAAAATTTTCAAGTGACTAAAATAATTCCTCTAGTAACATTATCAACTTCAATAATAACACTTTACAAATATTAAATGAAAAAAAATGGAATATATGGAAGCAGTTTTGGAATCATGCTTTTATTTTTCGGCACGAGCACGGCACAAAAAGACACAATTAGGCACGAGCAGTCATTTTAGATTAAACCTGTATGAATGAATGTCTTTGAGCCAAATTGTTTCAATAATTTTCCAAATTGTTCAAGAAACAAAAAATTTGATGATTTTATAATGCAAATTAATTGATTTAGAAAATAAAAATAAAAAATGTATTTATATGTATTTTAGTTTACCATGAGCATGTTATAGACACGAAAATGTCTGTAGAAATGGGCACAAACACGGCACCACACATCACAGCTCCAACAATGTATGGAACAACACTTAGGTCACTCCAATTTTTTGAAACATTACAATTGAATTTTGTTCACAAATCATTTTGCTTGTTAACACTGAAATATGTAAGATCACAATAGTAAAACAGGTATGTTGTGAGTCTATTGCAAATTTCTCTGAAATCATTGCAGTTGAATTCTATTACCAATGTCAGACATGAATATGATTGCGACAGTATTTGGCTAAGGAGTTGCAAGAAATGGGATGAAAACTGATTTTGCAACTGAGCAGTGAATGCTATATAGAATTTATAATTATAATTTTAAAATTTAAAGCACTAATTCAGTGGCAGATACAGAAGAAATTTTTGAGTGACCCAATGTAGACTAAAATAATAATTGGGTATTATGCAGGTATTGAATTTTCAATTTTTAAGATTCAGCACTATGCACGGACTTCACCATTATGTACTGACTCCAAAAATGGAAATATAGAATTTGTGCAAATTTCAAGACAGCACAGTTTTTTTCTATTTCAAATTACGCTTTAATAATAGCAAGTTTTTTTTGCATTATGCACTACAAAATTGAACAATGTTTAGTGTATTTTCAATGACATAGATTAAAGAAATTACAAAATTTTCACTTAATGGAATGAATGTGTGCTTAGTCATCAAATGTTAAATATGTTGATAAAATTCAAGCAAATTGACCAACCCAAAATTGTAAAACTCTTTCTAAAATCAAGAAATTCTAAAATTTAAAAAAATTGTTTTGAGTTTTAATATGTCAGAATAATTTGTTTTTAGAATTTTGGAGTAGGTGCATGGTGTTGAAATCTGTGTAAAGTATTGAATTTGAATACAAAAAATTTGACCAACACTATTGAGTATCATCGAATGGGGTGAACAGAAATAGTATACAAGAAGAAAATTATTATTGCTCATGCTATGCTAAATATTTCACATTTTTCTTTTACATATAGATTAATCACTATAGGTTTATGTGCCATAGGATAGCCTTAAATATGTTCATCTAGTTTCATCATATTTTTAAAAAGTATACCTATTAGAAATTTTATACTAAAATTAATATACCTGCAGAAAAGAAAGGAATCCTAATTAAAAGAGCCAATATAATCACAAAAGAAAATATATACAGGTTTATAAATTATATTTTAAAGAACATTAAATAATATTAAATATAAATAAAACTATATAAGAGAACAGTTATGCAGAAAGACCAATGTATGCGACTGAAGAAGATATTGAAGAGAGTCAAATCAATTGTTGTAATGGTGAAAATGAACAGCAAATATTCTTGCAAGAAAATAATGATTACTGGCGAAATTATAAATTGAAAATGTGATTTGTGTTAATTTTGGAAGAATTGAGAAGATTTACAATGATAATGACCATCAAGCTTCATTTCTGTGTTTCTTCAGAAAGACAGTGATATACTGCATCATCTTCAATTTCTCCACAGGAAGATATCAGTGATTTCACTTTTCATTAGATTGATTTATGATTTTGAAATTGCATATACTGAAAGCCAATTGTCATTATACATTCATTGTACACTTTGCACTTTATTAAAACACTTTCACTGTTCCTATTCACCCCATTTGACAGTACTATGGAATTTTTCTTATTTTAGATGGGGCCCGCCCCCCTTGGTCCTTTCTGTGTCTGCCCTTGCACTAATTTATACTCTTACAAGATTCAATTTAGGTTTTTCAATTTCAGTATGTAGAATTTGACATAAATTTTTAACATGCCCAACATTGATCTAGAAAGCTGAAAAACATATGCATTTTTGGCAAGAGTCATAAAAATATGCTGAATGGATATAAATGTAGATTTATAGTACAGATTCAAGCTAGACTGCCTAAGACTGATTTTCGACTTAGCCCTGAAAGCAGTAAAAAAATGTCTTTAGCTAATTTCCTCATAATAGAAAACCTAACAATGTTGTTTAATTTATTAGATATTGATTTTCATAAATATGTCCTAACTAATTTCATTTTGCAAAGAACTGCTTAAAGGGTTGGCTTAGGAAGATAGTTGTGGTTGTCAGGCATAGCATATATATAGAAACTGTACAATGGATTTTGGCTATTCAAGCTTGTTATAAGATTTGATTTGATCATAACTAACCAGATTCTGGAGGGGGTTTGCCTTACTCTAGGAGTGTGCCTGAATAAGGATTGATAAAGAGGTCCACTTTTGTACCATCTAAGTTCTGAACAACTGTGGGGCTAACAGATGGTTTTTCTCCTGGAGTGGAAGACTTAGTTTTCTTGATTAACACTGATGCCATGCTTGCTTTTCTAAAAACTTGTTTGCTGGATACTGGCAAATGTCATTAATGTCTAGTGTCACTTTCAATGAAAATTCTAATGCTTTTATTTCTAAGTTATTCCTACTCAATGCATAATTTGAAATTTGAACATTTCTTAATCACTGTTGCTCAGTCATGTTTTTTAACTCTAATGTAATGCATTGATTTTTTCTGCTCACAATTACAACCTGTCAATTCCAGCTATTTAATAGATGTTATTTTTTAACTATGATCCATTAATACTCATGCAAAGTACTAATGCTAATTTTTCACTTATTTAGTCACCAGCTTAAAGGATTTACATTTTTCACTGCCCACAACAGATAGTGAGGTACCTAATCTGGCACAAGTGTACAAGTTGTCATTATAAGAATGACTGCAAAATATTTTACTTGATAAATGTTTAGTACTGATATTACATTACCTAAAATTTCAAAAACATTTAAATTTCAGATCAATGACAAGGCCTAGAAATGTTTCAAATAAGCCCTTTGCATCAAAAACAAACTAATTAAATAGCACTGCTCAATTATCCCAGATAACAATTTTGGTTGTTTTTATGTTGTTTATAGTTGTTTCATACTTTTGGTTGTTGCAGCAACCACTAACATCATAATAACTTTAGCAAAAAATAAGCAGAGAGCAGATGTTTGTAAATAAAACTCATTTTGTTAGATTTATTACTAGATCCTTTTATATAAAAAAGCATTTGCAAAACCTTTTTCGAAATTTTTAATTTGTGAAAAATTATAATATACCAGATAGGTGAATTTTCAAAATAATTTATTCATGAATATTTGGACACCTTGATATTGACTATTAAATAACATAAGTTACAATTGAGCTGAAGATATTTTTCATGACTTAAGAAAGTACTTTTACAAAATTGTGCATAATTTGAGAGTTTTAAATTTTGTTAAATATGGCAGATTTTTATGCTCATTGTTATCATTTATACATAAATCTTTAACAAATGTTTGTATTGAATATGCTTGACAATATCTCAAAGATGGTGGTCTGCCCTTTGTTGTGCTCGTGTTTGTTTAAATGCAATGTTTGAACAGCTTAGCAATATAAAATTTTATTTTGCATATAAAAGTAATGCTAAAACATTAATGTGACAACATAAAACAACATTGTTATGACCTCAAAATATTGCTGTTTCATTCATAAAAAACAACCAAAAAGCAACCTAATGTGATGTTGTTGAAGCAACATTGTTTTGACCAATGAAATGGTACCATTTCAACATTAAAACAACGTTGTTTTTGACACATAAAACAACCACATGACAACTCAAAACAACGTTGTTTAGCCCTTAAATATTTATCTCAGTATATCTATATCTGACACAACAATTTTTAAAATTTTAGTTTCTAGAAGTGATCTTTACAGCAATGTTTGTTTGCTCCTAATAGCAGAGTTTATTTAGGAATTTTCAATATCTAAATGTCCTAACTGCAATTCAATCATATTGTATTCAAAATGCAAATGTCCTATCTGCATCCAAGCACATTGTTTGCTAAGTTTCCTAACTAAGTATCAAATAATAAGTATTGTTTTCAAGTATTCTCCAGTTAGCACCATTGTTGTGCTGACCTGATGTCTCAAATACATTTCAAAATTTTGAAAATGTAGCTATAAAAAAATAAAATACTTATTTATTGCATGTTTGAGCTAAAAAGAAAGATATTTACAATTAATCACAACACTTTGTCACAGATTCATTGTTGTATTTTTGAATGTGATAGTGACACTATTCCAGAAAGTAAAGAGGATGATGTTCTTACCATACTATGATTTGGAGATGACTTCAAATTTATAGAAACATTTATTAATAACTAATTAAACATTAGGATATCAACATAAATAAACTGTGTGTTATATCTGTTTTTGCTTGAAATATATACATGTACATGTGCTCACATATTCAAAAATTAAAAATGCATGCATTGATATTAAATATTATGTAAAGAACTGATAACATTGTCTTGAAATTTAGAAGTCATAATAAATTTAGGGACAGTGCAAAGCTATTTTAATGCTGAACATTGCATAGCATTTAGGATATTTGTATTCTAGCAGCAAGGCAATATTTTAGAACAATTTTCCCAATAAGTCAAAAGATTATTTTCAAACAAACTGAAATTTCTCAGATAGAATCATAGTAATATATTGGTTTGGCCTTTATAGTTTAAAAGTAATTAACATATGATGAATTGCTATTGCAATGACTTCAATTTTTAATTACTTATAACTTAAAACAACAATGCACACAGTTAGGACATTTGTAGTCTTGGCTAGAAATATCTTGCTTATAATAAACCTTGTAGAGGAATATTATTTCTACGTGTTGTTGATATGCTTCATTTCAAATTTTTATAGTGGGGAGAGCTCCACAAGGCAATACCATGCAAATCATGTATGCATTGGCTCATAAAAGCCTTAGAGCAACCAATATTTTCATATAGAATAATAAGAATTTATCTGGTTAATATTCACCATAATGCAGATTTTTGTTGATCTTGTGGACTTTCTCCATGAAACTACCCAGCCAATATCCCATATAACAATTTAAGGGTTAAACAGTGTTATTTTGTGTTGTTATGTGGTTGTTTTATGTATAAAAAACAACGTTGTTTTTATGTCAAAATGGTATCATTTCATTGGTCAAAATATCATTGCTTCACAATATCACATTAGGTTGCTTTTTGGTTGTTTTTTATGAACAAAAAAGCAATATTTTAAGATCATAACAACATTGTTTTATGTTGCATTACTTTAATATGCAAAATAACATTTTATATTGCTACACAGTTCAAGCATTGCTGCTTAAATAAACAAGCCCAATAAAAATCAGACCATTATCTATCAAATACTGTCAAACATATTCAATACAAACATTTCTGTACCATTTAAATGAATGTCTTGCATATAAATGATAACAATGAGTATACAAATGTGCCAAGTTTAACAAAAACTTAAAAATCTAACAGTAAGTACAATTTTGAAATAGTACTTTCTTAAATTGTGAAAAATATCTTCTGCTCAAATATAACTTTTTTATTCAACAGTCAATTTCAAGGTTTCCAAATATTAATGAATAAATTATTTTGAAAATTCACTTATCTGCTATATTATAATTTCCACAAATTTAAAATTTCAAAAAGGTTTTGCAAATCCTTTTTTTGTATTAATAGAATCTAGTAATAAGAATAACAAAGTGAGTTTTTTTCAAACATTTGCTCAGTGATTGTTTATTACTATAGTTGTTATTGTGATGTTAGTGGTTGCTGTAACAACCAAAAGTATGAAACAACTGTAAAAAACATAAAAACAACCAAAATTGTTATCTGGGATGGACTCAAATCTTAATTTCTTATCAATTTCAAATAAATATTGTTAATTTTCAGAACATGACATTATCTTATCATTAGTGAATCTCAACCAATGCAAAATTATCATGAACAAGATAGTTCAACCCAACTTCAAAACTTTGGCAGAGCAACTCAATGTCTGCATGACTTCAATAGATTCATTATTATAAAAAACTTGTATTCTTGAAAAACTTAATCAGCCTCAGAATATTCTTTTAAAAAAATGTTTGCAACAATTAATTTAAACTCGACTTGAAAACTCTGCCTTAATGTCTACAAGAAATATTTTTATTTATTATTTGGAAATTTATTTGCAAAAATGATTTTGACAATTTATACTGTATGCCAAACAGAATGTTTTGTTGCTTTGGGGTCACCAAAAATATTAAACTATTATAAACTTCAACTTTTGTACAATAAGCGTGAAGATTATTTTCTTTTCGCCGTTTTACCTATGCTTTTGTCAGGTTTTATTTAAAACAACTAAGAGATAGTATAAATTCATGAATTATATAAATATAGGATTTCAGTATTATAACTTGGCGTATTTATGGTAATAAGCATTGAAAAATATTCGTTAATTCGTTTATAGGAGCAAATGAAGGTGTACAGATGCTTTAAATATATCGTATGAGCTGAGGAAGTTTTGTGAATTACTAAGGATTTGACGCTATGAGGACCAAAGAACTTGCAATACTTAAGCATGAGAGCTAGGTCATGAGCGTTAAGTATAGTGTGTCAAAGACGAATTAATGGTGAGGCAGGTGGACCAGGAAAGAGAATGGCTCAGACAAATCCGAAGCAATGTGAGTGTTTAAGAGATCAGCTTTCTCAAAGACGGAGTGAGCAGAGAGAAAGTTTAAAAGTTTTGAAAGGATCTAGATGAGAAGCTAGTTCCATGTAGTTGATAACGGCTTGTGTGAGAGAAAAAATCTTCAAACAATCAAAAGAACCAAACGATGTTTGTAAGATTCTAGTTTGTTCAANATGAGAAGCTAGTTCCATGTAGTTGATAACGGCTTGTGTGAGAGAAAAAATCTTCAATCAAAAGAACCAAACGATGTTTGTAAGATTCTAGTTTGTTCAAGAAATACACATTAAGGGAAAAGAAATAGAAAGAAGGGAGAAAAACGTTTTTTTCGACGAGGAACAAAAGAGGATATAACTTGGTGAAGAGAGACGTGCCAGTCATCAGCAGTGATAAAATCAGTAAATATCGGAGATCTAGCATATGGAGGCGTATCCAGATAAGCAGATAAGAAAATGGAATTTACAAACAAGTGGAAGTGAACGAATCAGTTATCAGACAGTTTATCTGGAACATGGATCACATATGTCGAAAATGTAATCAAGACAAGAGCATAGAACCAAGTCGAGGAGGACGGAGATGGCCGTAGGAAATAATGCAATTTGTTCAAGGAAATAGTGCGCAAAAAGTTCTAAGGCAGCAGACTCATATAAGTCATTAGAGTAATATGTATCTTTGTCTTTATTATCCTGAAGAGCTTATATAAATGTAGCAAAATATGTTTAGTAAATTCTTTTCAAAAATTATTTAGAACTGTATGTTGAGTTCTCAGTTTATCTTTTTTTGAAGCTTATGTATTTATTTTTTTACACTCTAGTAGTGTTTATTTCTGCTCCTTGAAAAACATTATTAAAAACATTCTATATGATCTCAGCTTCACTCAATTTGTCTCATATCCTACTCAGTTATCATGTAGTATGCTAGATCTATCCTTCCTTAAATATACCAAACACTTTCCTAACTTATATAAATCGGCGCCTTTCCTATTTGATCATTTACTTTTTACTGCCTCAATTCATTTCAATTCATCTTCTCAATATGCTACTTCATATTCCACTGTCTCATTTCTCTCGTTTGCATCCACTAAACTCGGTATATTCTGTTTTCCTTCCAATTTTAACCTATGACACTATATCAATTAAGGGATTTTCCTTATAATCGTGCGTGTTCGATTTCTTTATTATCGTCACATCGTTGATTATCTCGGGTGGTTTGACGTGCAATGCTTTCAAATGTGGCAAATCACTTTTAGCCAACCACCTAGTCTAACCGTAGCCTACAAGAACATTTTACTCTAAAATGCATAGCACCATAGTTGTTTACAAAACCTATTTATTCATCTTTTTTAAGCTATTATATTTGCAAAAATTTTCATTTTATGTCTCAACTTGGACACCTAAACAGTGAAACGTATGTTATCTAGGTAGCAAATAGGAATGAGACAATCAATCATTACACACTGTAGCCATGCAAGCTTCTTTGCGTGCTGTTGATATTGGCAATTTTGTGCAGTGTGCCAACTTTCGAATAATTTGCATATTGCATGTAATCAATGTAGTAACTCAAAGTCACACTACGTTTATAAACATTTTGCGGAGTGGTGAAATACTTAACAACAAAAAAGAATTTCATAAAAGAAAGCTTCACACAAAGAGGGGAGTTTTTGAGAAAGTACGCTATTGTAGTGAGTCATGATGTTTAATTAAAGGTTGCATAAAAATTATCATTTGTAGATTTGGTTTAACGTCTACGTACTTCATACCAGAACCTTTGAAATAAAATCAATGAGTACAAGAGTTCAGTGAAATTGATAGCTATGCTAAACAAAAGCGAAGTCTCACATTTTTACAAAAAGAATTTGATTCTACGAAAGGCATTGACAATTTGTTATTTATCCAAAGCGTAGGAAACACTTAAAAAAGTTCGATTTACAAAATCAAATCGTATTTCAATATATTTAAGCATTCCAGAATCATTAAATGAATCGGATAAATTATTCTACCGTCATATTCAACATGTAAGGTCTGCTACGCATATTGGAGGAAATATTATAGACCTTCTCATCACCAAAGATGAAGACAACATTATTAAGAACATTTTTGTAGATAATTCTTACGACTTTCCTGATCATATCCCAGTCTTCTTTAGCCTTTCTCAAATTAAACAAAGTGGAATCAAGGCCATCATTCGTAGAAGAAAATGGTCTCAATTAAATTTATCCGATTTCTCTAATGATATTAGTACACGGCTAGATAACTTACTTAACCACAATTTTTCGTCAAATAATATGGCAATGAATTATAATTCTGCTCTAAGTGATATTTTGCAAAGACATATTCCAATGAAAACTCTTAATATAAAGGTAGGGAAACCTAAATGGTTTGATGGAGAAGTAAAACAACTACGTGCACAACGGCGAAGGGCGGAACGTTTCATATGCGCAGCCAAACTCCGGGTTCTCTAGCATCTTTCAAAGAGCTTCGAAATAAAGTAGTGCAATTATGTAAAAGGAAACAATTAAATTACTACTCAAGGAGATTTTTAGAGACATCAAATGATCCAAAGAAATTGTTTAAATTGGTACTGAGCTTAATACCAAGAAGACTGAGACAATCAACCAAATGCCCAATGCACATTCCTTCCAGGCATATTTCCTACGAAAAATAACAAATATACATCGCAGCTTTCAATTGAGCTTTTCTGGGATAGTGGATGATGTTATAAGATTATATCCCGCGTCAACTGAAACCATGTCCCACTATATATGCTTACATGGCATGGGACCATCCTACCTCAGTGAACTTTTAGAGACATCAAATTCCAGGACACTATCATCTTCTGACAATCTACTTGTTATACCTAGAATAAATATAGTATTGTCAGATCATGCATTTTCCATCTGCGGTCCATTCCAATTTAATATGGTGCCTAATGAAATTAAAATCATCACTAGTGTTGAAGTCTTTAAGAAGAAACTAAAGCATTATTTATTTAGAGAGCAATTTAATTCAATTATTGTTTAGTATTGTAAATAGCGCATTTGAGTTTTTTGTATAAAA
>CABFPE010000097.1:456026-468250 GCA_900660155.1 Hofstenia miamia
GATTCTTTCAATAGTCTGCTTTATGGAATCCCAGAGTATCAAAGTCAAAAGCTGCAAACTATTCAAAATCGGTGTGCTCGCTTAATATTTAATTTGGGTTACCGTGAAGCTATTACACCGGCATTAGTTGAACTACACTGGTTGAAAGTTAAATTCAGAATTAGATATAAAATATGTCTAATCGTTTGGAAGTGCTTACATGGCATGGGACCATCCTACCTCAGTGAACTTTTAGAGACATCAAATTCCAGGACACGATCATCTTCTGGCAATCTCCTTGTTATACCTAGAACAAATAAAGTATTGTCAGATCATGCATTTTCCATCTGCGGTCCATTGCTATTTAATATGGTGCCTAATGAAATTAAAATCATCACTAGTGTTGAAGTCTTTAAGAAGAAACTAAAGCATTATTTATTTAGAGAGCAATTTAATTCAATTATTGTTTAGTATTGTAAATAGCGCATTTGAGTTTTTTGTATAAAAGGCTATGCGCTTTATAAGAATATACATTTATTATTATTATTACTCTTGACACGTGGTTTTTCTTTTAAATCAGTCTGAATCGAGTCACAGTTATGCTGCCAATGATCTTGATTTTAGTTCAATCGTAGAAGTTCAAAATCGCTTAAATTGTCCTATTCTTGCCTAAATTTGTGAAATATACCAAATATCTCGCATCTCCCGTAGCTAATGTTGTACTTCAAGATGGCATTATTTCCAAAACTATTAAAACACATATTCTTGACTCTAATAATTAAGATGTGAATGTAGTAAATTTGAACTATTCTACAAAATAAATAAAAACAAATAATGCAAAATTCTGAGATAGTGTTTATTTTGATTGAAAAAGAAATAAAACCCAATCAGCATTTAATGAAGCAATAATGGCAATTGAAAAATATATGAATCGAAATTTGCAATGGCCAATCTGTTACGTTGCAATGACCTTCCATTGCCTGATGATTTGTAGTATATGAATGGTACTACTAACAGTCCTAACGATGGTAAATACATATGTGCAGATCCCAGCAAATGAACCTTACAAATATTCAGAGTTTGTCAGACTGTTGTAGTTGAGTATACAAGAATTACAGTTCTTAGTTATTGGTCCAGTATTTCATTCAAAACAGCTAATTATTGCTTATTGGATTCTTTGTTTGTGCACATCTAAAAGAAAATCTTGTTTAAATTTAGCACAATTGATAAAAATGTTTATCTTCATGTTTTTTTCCGACTTGGTTTGTAATTGAAAACAATCATCGAGGGAGCCAAATGCTTCCCCATCGCAAGAAATTAGAGATATTGCTGTAAGCATTTTAGAAAGAAATGCTTTTTGCACGTTGTGAAACCATTCTGATTAAAAGGCTGTAAGCAAAAAAATCTACAACAGAGAAATCTATAAATCACACAACTGCCAATTTTGAAGGTGCAACACTTGTGCATTAATTTTGAGTTCCAAAAATAAACGTAAATGCTAGCAAATATTACAATTTAGTACATCTGGAAATTGCTCATTTTGTGGAACCTCCTGTAACACGGAATAAAATTGATGAGTAAATTAGTGCATATAGACTAAAATTATTAATCCTTGCTGTATCATGCCAAATCAAACGGTGCTGCATCAGCATGGGGAATTGGTTTATTAATAGCATCGCCTGTTGTTGGTGTTGAAAGAAGAGACGGTATCATCAGACAAATATAAGTGACGTCACAAAAAAAACCATTTGTTCACTTGTAATAAAAAACTTGAACTGTTACACGACTGTTATAAAAATCAGTATATACTAGTTGTTACATTCTACAAAAATAGTTTTTTTCGCATAACTGCTATTCTAGACATTTTATTGTAAAATATTCTGTCAAAAGTAATATAAATAGAATAATTGCGCATCTATTTCCTCTAAAGGAAGCTCATTCGACCGCACTACCAAAACATGTAGGGATTTTGATGTATTTCATAATTTTCAACTCCTAGATGGTTAGTAGCATGGTTGGTATGCACACCAACAACCAAAATGTATTCTTTGGGTGGTTTTCGGAGATTTGTCATCTTTCTAGAATTTCACTATTTTGCTTGAATTTCCAACGAAACTTTGTTTCCACTCCACATTAGTATACATCCTCATATAAGGCAAACTATTTATTATATACTGTATGTATATAACTTTTGTGAATATATCTATTTTTATTCACAAAATTTGCTTAATTAAACATTAAGTGACAAACATGAATATATTAAGTATGATTCTCAGTTTTGTTTAAAACTTGAACAGCCTCTTATGTCTGCGATGGCAATGTTTATTGGCAAGTTAGCGGTTACGACACAAATTTTATGAAGATTCCGTTATAATTTATATAATGATTTTACTTGTTCATTGATCATTGCTGTTAACATCTATCTGTAACTTACATTATTTCATCGTTAAGTTTTGTTGGCAGATGATTCTGTGCAATTTCATTGTCGCGACATCATTTTATAAGCATGGCTATTTCAAAGCATTGAATCAATGTAGTTGATTGTTGTCCAATTATTGATACCTGTACATATATTATTTCAAAGTCTTTGCTAAAGTTAAACGGATGTCAATATTCCAAATTGGGATGTGTTTATGTTAATTTTTTTGTTAGATTTTTTCATTTTTGTTAGCATCTCCTAATTTTCAAGGGTTTTTTATCATTATCACCTAAACTCTTAACCCTCAAACGTCAGTGGAAATCAAATCAAGCTTTTAACTTATAGTTTTTAAATTCTGCTAGTATTTTAGGTAATTTAATTGAAATACTTTTCCTTTTACTGAAATTATGCTATATATGATTCACTGTCCATCTGTATATTTTACATATTCCCCCATTGTATATGGTTGCTCAGTTTGTTTTGGCGAAAAAGATTCATTTTAACACCCACACCTAAAGCATTCAAATAATGTTATTAAATTTTTTCCATGGTGCCCTGAACGGAATAGCTCATTGTGATAGCATTGTGCTCATCCATTATTTGAAGTTGGCGAGCATATTTCTAACTGTTATTCAATTTTTAATTTTCAAAATAATTACTTGAATAGAAATCACTATTGCCATATTAAAGGATGTGTTGATTTAGTTTTCGTTTTCATTGTAAAGTTTACACAATTGAAATGCCATTGAGTAGATTTTGAATCCATGAATATTTAGTATTTTTTAATACGAACGCTGAGCACGAATAGAGTCAGTTAATGCTGAAACGTGAGAAATCTATTACATGTAAATTTGACTGTTTTGAGTTAACAGCATATCTAATGATATTGCAAAGTCAGCTATATTTTTGTATTCCTCAAAATATTCGAATAGACAGTTTCTGTTCGGATTGCTCTAATATGCCTACAATCATTCGTATAATTGAGGAGAATGATAAATTGATATATATATATATATATATATATATATATAGTTTAATTTGTTTGTATATATAAGGATGATGATGACTGAAAGTAGACAATCTTTAAAAGAGCTTGATTTAATAGTTATAAAATTACACTGTGTTTTCGACCCAATGTGTTCGTTGTTTACGAAATTTCAAAGGATATGAAGATTAATTATTATCTCATTGCTTCTCACAGCTTCATGCTGGTATCCCTCTATCTTCTCTTTCTCCTTTCTTTCTACGTTTCTGTCCTTTGGCACTGCTATGTCTATCACTATTCCCAATCTTTTCTCTTTGTCTACGACTACGTTGAAGTCCCACAGTATCTTAACCTTCTCATTTTCTATGACGCCCTGTGGCTTGTGCTGATACCACTTGTCTCCTGCTTCTAACCCATGCTGCCTACTCAAGCTCCAATGTACCATTCTTCCCACCTTGTCGTACCTGAACTTATACTTATTCTGTGCCAACTTCTCACACCCTGCTATCAAATCATCTACTGTCTCCAGGACTTTCTTACATAGCCTACACTTATCATTTACTTCTACTCTTCTGTCTATATGCTTCTTCACCCAATTTGTCCTAATTGCTTGCTCCTGTGCCACCATTATCAGTGGTTCTGTTTCTCTCTTTAGTCCTGCCACAGTTTTCTGTACTCCTCCAGTTACGCATCACGCGAGATGTAGCCCAAAATTATTACAAGCGTTTTCGGTTTGCTGTTTAGAAATCACAGATATATGTCATGCCATGAAAAAGAGAGAGGAATTTAGATTCTTCTACACTTGAAGAATAGTTTCAAGTTGAAATTCGGTATATCCTGACTGTTAATCGTCAAAAAATTAATCGTGTTTGTTTTCAGGGCATGATATATTATGGAGACTTAAATCGTTCTTTGCTATATCTAATGTCAAAAGTCGCTTTTGATTACCACTTATTATGATTTCTTCTACAAACAAGAGAGCGACATGTAAGCATCAGTCACTTCAAATCGTTCATCAAGATTATTTAGCGGCAGTGTTATATTTGGTTGAGATTTGCCACGCATGCCGTAAACTGCAAAGCAGTTGTCCATGAAATTATGAAATATTAGTTTGTCTACATGTAGTTCCATAACTAATGTTTTCTCCAATTTTCTCAACTGTGATTGACTCCTTGATCATCAACAGAAATTTTCATTAGTTCTTCTCATATGCCGTAAGCATACTTTCTCATTTGATTGGCAAAGGTTGTTGTAGCTGGCTTGATGACAAAATTTATTATCATAAGAACGCCGAACTATTTCCTATGTATTTAGATGTCCCTACAAGCTGATCCTTTTTACCTAGAATGAAAGAGTTTTTGATGCTTTAGTTGAAATACAAGCCTTATAGTTAGCTAGAAAAATCATAGAGGAAAATAGCTGTTAAATTTCAACTGAATACAATACAATGCACATACCTCGATTAGTTTCTCTAGCATCATTTGTATTCTTTAGATATAACGTAAAAGACGTTTTTTAATACCATAGTTTTAAAATGCATATTGCACAGTATTGTTAGAAACACTTTCTTTTTGAGTCATCCACATCGCTCACTTTTAATCTTCTAGAAGACTGCTGCAAATGTTTATTAGTTTCTAAACCTCGCTGCATCTTTGGTAAAGCACATTCATCACTTTTCTTAATATTAATCCAAATCATGCAAAGTTCTTGGATTATTCTAGGTTGTTTTTACCTAATGCAATCATATAACCAAAAGCCTTGATGGTTAAAGTCAATAAAAAATTTTTAACCTTTTTTCATGGAAGATTAATGGGTAGTATTCATCATGATCAAAATTGGTCCATGATAATGCATGAGGTCAATTAATGTACACCATGTGTAAATAACTGAAATGTAACATCCAGACTCCCTCCTAATTTATCTGTAACACTAATACCTATTGCCATTATTTTACTCTGGTCCTGTTCGAGTGGCAGAGGATTGGTATCATCAGTTTCTTTTAGGGAGATTTGTAGTTTTTATTATTTCTGTAAAAGCGCAATGCCCTACTTGTCTAATCAAGTAATAAAATCTTGAAAATGAAACAATTTTTGCAAAGTTTAATTTTCTGAAATAGTAGAAGTGGGAAGACCTAATATTTTACATTTTATGATATTCCATATCATACGGCCCGGTGTGCCGTAATATTTTCAATTTCTTAATAGACTTGGAGAAAATTATTTGCATGTATGGTCAAAACAGTTTGTAACGTTTTGTCTACACGTTTTAGATTAGATTAGTGCTTATCAATAATTAACATCTTGTGGGCAATATTTCACCCCAATTGTTGTCAGAATCGCTATTTTTATTCAAGTTTAACGCATGGATGTCGAATGTATAGATTCAAGCCGAAGTGCACACCTGTTTGAAAACGCTGAGCAGGCGTTGCACACAGTTATACTTGTTCAAACGTTGAAATGTTAACCTCTGTAAAGTACTTATCAATTATTCCACACAATATTGTAAAAATGGTCACTTTGGCCAAACGGTATCTGATACCGACAATTTAGAAAGTGAAGTTAAATTCAAAATTAATGTTAGGACTAACTGACAGAAGAAAATCATAACAGTAATAGTTGCATATAACCAGTATTTTGAAAAAAATACATCCTGATATAACACAAGTGGTAGACAGAAATGTTCTTGCTGAGACGTTATGTATCCAAGGTCAATGGTTTAAGGGTAAAATATTTAATTTAATGCTGACGAACGAAATTGACATTTAAGATTTATTTAATTATTTTTACAGCAAATTAACATTTTTTTAGACGTTTTTGAATGAAGGCGGTTTTTCGGCCTTTACTTCGCCTTGCACATGGCAAGTCATTAAATGCGTCTCGTGGGGTGACACAGATGACTGTTAGAGATGCGTTGAATTCAGCTCTTAGCGAGGAATTAGAGCGTGACAAGAATGTATTTCTCATGGGTGAAGAAGTTGGACAGTATCAGGGTGCTTATAAAGTCAGCAGAGGTCTATTAGACATCTATGGGCCTGATCGTGTTATTGATACTCCAATTACTGAAGCCGGATTTGCTGGTGTTGGTGTTGGAGCAGCAATGGCTGGTTTGCGGCCAATTGTTGAGTTCATGACATTCAACTTTAGCATGCAGGTAAAAATTTATATTTTATTTTCCTCGAGTAACGCAACAGTTGCAAATATTACGAGTAATACCATCACAGTCGTTTTTATGTCCAGAAAGCGTACGCTTTGCTTAATGCCATCTATACATTGAAATTTTTCTAAAGCAGGATAATCATACTGTCAAGAGTTTTGTCAATTTATGTAGATTAGGACCAATTTTGACTCGTTTATTGAAAATCGGATTTTTTAGATGAACTTGATGTAAAAAGTTTTGAATGCATACTTCATTTCCTTTGTAAACAGTATGCTATTATATGGGCATTTAGGCAATAGATCATGTGATCAATTCTGCGGCGAAGACGTATTACATGTCGGCTGGGTCGGTTAATGTGCCTATTGTTTTTCGTGGTCCAAATGGCGCTGCTTTGGGAGTTGCTGCGCAGCATTCTCAATGTTTTGCTGCTTGGTACAGTCACTGTCCTGGTCTAAAAGTTGTTGCTCCTTACAACTGTGTTGATGCAAGCGGCCTACTTANATGACATTCAACTTTAGCATGCAGGTAAAAATTTATATTTTATTTTCCTCGAGTAACGCAACAGTTGCAAATATTACGAGTAATACAATCACAGTCGTTTTTATGTCCAGAAAGCGTACGCTTTGCTTAATGCCATCTATACATTGAAATTTTTCTAAAGCAGGACTGTCAAGAGTTTTGTCAATTTATGTAGATTAGGACCAATTTTGACTCGTTTATTGAAAATCGGATTTTTTAGATGAACTTGATGTAAAAAGTTTTGAATGCATACTTCATTTCCTTTGTAAACAGTATGCTATTATATGGGCATTTAGGCAATAGATCATGTGATCAATTCTGCGGCGAAGACGTATTACATGTCGGCTGGGTCGGTTAATGTGCCTATTGTTTTTCGTGGTCCAAATGGCGCTGCTTTGGGAGTTGCTGCGCAGCATTCTCAATGTTTTGCTGCTTGGTACAGTCACTGTCCTGGTCTAAAAGTTGTTGCTCCTTACAACTGTGTTGATGCACGCGGCCTACTTAAAGTATGTTAAAATTACTACACCGACCCATTATAGTATTAAATTGGTATTGTAATTTTCAGGGATTCGAGTATATAACTAACCTGTTGTCATATTAGTAAAACTATTTATTAGAAATAAATTTAAGTGTTTGCAACGTATTAATATATATATATATATATATAGCAACCGCTGTTTTAAAATATCATTAATGTCACTTTAATGTTTAAGATTTAGATTTTTCTATTTATTTGCTGCAGATCCTTTGAATTATTTTTTTTTGCAAACGAAAAAGCAAGCAAGTATATTATGCAGGCTAATTCTGCTGTGGAGTTGGGACTGATTAAGATTTTTGTTTGTTATTAAATTTTGGGAAAATAGTATATCAATGAAATTAAATTTTGAAAACAAAATAGATTTACTAGGTTCTTTTGTCCAACCATTACTGCTATCATATCGACTGGGAGAAAGCGACTCATGTAGAAAGTTGCATGCGGTGCTTGGCCAACCAGGAATGATAGCATATTTCACTGACTTGTAGTTTCAAATGCACGGTCTAAAAAATAATTGCAGTGATGTATTTTAAAGTTTTATAACTCTTATTTATTGGAAATAAAAATCATAAATTTAAGGCAGTAGACGTTTTGCTGCTCCAGTTTTATTTTGAAGATACGTTGAAATCGATTTCCGAAAATCTGCATAATGTTAACCGATCCAAATTTATGTTAAATAGCCACTTCAATTGTTGATTCAATCTATTTTAGTCTGCAATCAGAGATGATAATCCAGTTGTTTGCTTAGAAAATGAATTGATGTACGGGGTTTCTTTTCCTGTTACTGACGAGGCAATGGATCCAAATTTTCTTATACCTATTGGCAAAGCTCACATTGAACGAAGTGGTAAGGATTTGACGATTGTGACTTTTGGTAGGAACGTTGGTATGAGTCTGGAAGCAGCAGAAGCTTTAGCTGAAAAGCATGGAATTGAATCTGAAGTCATCAATTTGCGATCACTTCGTCCACTTGACATGGAGACTGTTGAAAAGAGTGTTAGAAAAACCAATCACTTAATTACTGTAGAAGGTGGTTGGTCACAATGTGGCATCGGATCCGAAATTTGCGCCAGGGTAAGTTAGCTTCTCTCTTGCCACTGATAGCTAAACTATGATATTCTTTTTTTGTAATTTGCGAACATTTAGAAAATGTTGATACTTCTAAATAACTTTGAGACTGCCTGAAACTTTAGAATTATGTACAAGTGCATTTACGGTTTACCAATGATCGTCTTTTAAGACAAAACTCAACATAAAACAATATCATGAATCGAGTGATTACGTTTCTACTAATGAAAATGTAATAAATAATGATAATTGAATCCCATCGATTGATATGGGATTCAAAGCTTAAGATGGAGAACATTTTCACGTCTTATTTTATAACTGGTAATTTTTGTAGCTTTCTATAAGGCGCGAAAAATATCCATGTTGGGAAATTAGAAATAACTAATGAATGATTCTAGTGTTTGGCATAATAAAATGCTGAAGAATTAAAATTATTTCCATGTCATTGTAAGTTTACTTATTTTTTAGTCAATTGTTTTGGTTCTGGGATTGATTGTTAGAAGGGCTCAGTTTCTTATCTCATTTAACAATTATGATGAACTACATGCCTTTATAAAGCAAACGTACAGATAGTAGGAATTTTATAAATGTATTCATTGCAAATGTGAGTATTTTCTTGCAAAACCATTCTTTCCAAATATCGATTCAAACTTTTTTTACCTGAGATTGGATTATCTTTTCTGAGAAGGAAGAATTTTGTATACATGGTCCTTATGTCTTTGTTTTTCAATGAACTAAGAAAAACAATCTGGTTTGTATAGGTAAATATACCAACGTCAGTTTTGATGATATGTAGTGTTCAAATTTAGTTGTATCAACCTTTTGTCATACATTTAATTACCATGTTGATTTTCACTATTTTCTAATTTATAATTTAGATAATGGAGTCGGAGGTTCCCTATGCTGAGAATTTGGAAACTGCCGCAATGCCTCAGGTAGAAAACATTTTCAACACAGCACTCAGATGTAAAGGAGTTCAAGCTCGCGCATAGATCTTTCCTACTAATTTCGTGATTTTTACAATTGTGCATTCAATGCAAATCCACTGTAGATTAATTAATATAATATTTCTTGTGTTCATTCCCACATTCATTATTAACACTAGAAAGAAGAAAGCCGTCATTTTGACGGCAATTAATATTACAAAAGCTATGTGTTTGAACATGCTTAGGGCTAAGCATCCCTGAACTAAGGGATGTGACTACATCAAAGGTTGTTTTTCCTAACTTGCTTTTACAGATCTACCTTTAACTACGGGAGCCGTCACTTTTGCTGTTAGACATTTCTATTGACTTTGTTACCTCAGTTTAGCATACTTTTCTAAAAAGAGAGCTACGACAATCTGCTCATAAAGATCTTCAATTATTAGTTGCAATAAATGAAGAATGATCAGATGAATCTGCTAATGAAGAAAATGGTTCAAATCTATCAGATGCATCTTTCATCTCAACAGGAAACACCGCTATTTCATAGATCAGTTCTGATTCTAGTTCTGATTCAATAGAGAAGAACTTCTTGGGTTTTGTGGATTGCTTCTTATTAGAGGAGCTACAGCGTCATCAAACTATCTCTAAAAGCAAATTGGGATAGAAAATGGGGTCTTCCTATTTTTGCCAAAACACTATCAAGAGATCGTTTCACCTACTTAATGAGGTGCTTGCGTTTTGATGATAAATCAACACGATCTAGACGATTGCATCATGACAAATTTGCACATATATCTGAAATTTGGCAGAGAAGTGTTTCAAATTTTCAATTATACTATAATCCTAACTCACCGCTTAGTATTGATGAGCAACTCTTGCCATCTAAATGTCGTTGTCATTTTCAACAGTACATGGCTAATATGCCTGGCAAATTCGCACTCAAATTTTGGGTTTTGTGTGATGCAAAATCTAAGTATGTCCTAAATATTCAACCTTATCTTGGGAAAAATGAAGATCGGCCTGAAGGAGTTTCATTAGGACATCATGTCACGAAGACCTTGGTAAGCCCATACATGAATTGTGGATACAATATAACTTATGATAGTTTTTTCACAAGTGCATCCCTAGCGACAGAACTCATACAAAAGAAAACAACTATGGTGGGCACGATGAGAAATAACAAAAGGGGAATAGCCAAAAACTGTCAATACATTGAAAAATCGCTTGCTCTGTATGAATCTGTATACTTAATAGACTATAACAAAAAGTTCTCACAATTTATATATCAAAATCACGAAAAACAGTTTACATGCTTAGCTCAATGCATCAAATTTGTGAATTTGGAACATCAGATAAGAAGTTACCAGAAACAGTAGACTTTTACAACCATACAAAGTATGGTGTTGATCTCTTTGATAGTGTGGTAAAGAAATATACATGTAAAGCAGGTTCTAGGAGGTGACCTTTGCATGTTTTCTACAATATTGTTGATATATGTACTCTAAATGTTTGGATTGTTGTGTGACCTAACTCAAAATAGCAAGAAAATTCCTCGTAGGAACTTTTTGTTAAACTTAGGAGAGAAAATGTGCATCATAGTAAAAATCACAACACCATCGTTATTCTCTTCATCTACTGTTTTACAACAGGAGCAGCAAAGAAAAAGGGGACAATGTCAAGTAAGGCCACATCATAATAAAACGTCATACATGTGCTCTGTATCAACAAATTGACATGTGAAAGTTGCAAAGAAACTGTAGTTATATGCAAAATATGTTATCAATGATTGTTGTAATTGTCAGCTTTTAGAAAAATAAAATTGTGTTTTCGTTCATATTTTGTAGTAATTAACAATATGACTACAAAACAACTGAATTGCTTATAAGTATTAACAGCCGTCAAAATGACTGCTCTCGTCCTTTAAGGTTGCAAATTTTCTCGTCCTTCTAGTGTTAAGCCTTTTCCTGTTTGATTTTTATAATGTCTCAGGTAGAAAATATTTTCAACACAGCATTCAGATGTAAAGGAGTTCAAGCCCACGCATAGATGTAGTGATATAAGAACAGAGGAGAAGGCACAAAATGACCTTGAGCTCTGCGATATTGAGGAAGTGTTTGCAAATGTTAATTAATGAGTCATTCTACTTGACAAATGTTTTGACATCTCTGCTAATGGATTTTCAGTGACGTCAGATATTTTTAAGTATGTCTACTAATGGATTTCAATTAGTAATGCTTTTAATTGATTTACATATTAGGGCCATTTTTTGGTATGAGTAATTTCACTTTGATAATATCACAGGCCATTTTTTGGTATGAGTAATTTTTGATAATATCACATTTGTTTGCATTACGCCATGTTAATATATACCTTATTATAACAACCCCTTTCGGGATACGTACACATAATATTACAAACTAATTTTCCATAATTTCGAGAAGCTTACAGTATAATCCGGGAAACTTTCAAAATCGCACTTGTCAAAATTCATTGTAACACGTTTATCATATCACGGTTTTTCAACCAATAATTAATTTTCATAATAAAAAGCACATGGAATTTTATAGGTAATAGTAAAAATAAATAACTAGTATACACGCTAAAAACAAAACTATTTTGCTAATACATGTGGAAAAT
>CABFPE010000097.1:525606-556444 GCA_900660155.1 Hofstenia miamia
TATATATATATATATATATATATATATATATTGTTTGTTAAATATGTAATTTCGTTTTCCTGTGTTTTTTATTTCTATACGAGTCCAGGTACTTCTTATCTACATCACGTATACTTTTGATTGATTTTGAGGATGCTTTGAGGCATTATATTAATGCCTAGGTATATTTTATACGAAATTATTTGAGAGATGCAACCGGGTCGCCATAACAATTTTTTGAAAAAACACTACAACCTGGTCACTGCTTGAGCAATTATTTGTATTCAAATTTAGTAATTTCCAAGAATCCTTTTTCCAATTCAATTGACAAATTTTGAATGATATCACTGTTGAATAACTTAATACCGTTTTTATACAGCAAGAATGAATTTCAGTTATTGCATACTGGTTAAGTGTTCTTTCCAGCAACAATAAAAAATTGTCACTTCAAACAGATTCTGTAGATCTACGTTCTCTTCTTACTATCATTATTTTGTAAGATAATTTTTGGGTTTTATAACACCGATCAGCCAACTGGTTTTGCCAAACCCTGAAAATGAGGTTCTTCAGGATGAGAAACAAACACAGCATTATTGCCAGCATGTCAAATTTCGCAAACAAAATTATGCTTGCCCCGGTTCACCTGTCACAATTTCAGCTGCAGGGAAGATTAATAAAAAAATAGTCCCATCCAGACATTTTGGATTCACAAGATAGTCGCATGGCTGTTAAACATTCTTTGCAATTTAAGTCTTCAGCTTAATTGTTTTTTACTTAAATGTTTGGCAACCGGGTCAACAATGGGTCACCGGATCAAATTTGTGACCCGGTTACATCCCTTAATTATTCCTTTTTGAAATAAGGTTGTCTCCAATTTCAAAGAAGGAATGCAGCATATTTTGATTCGTACGAAAATGCTTACTTTTAAGGAATATCTTTAAAAATATGTTCATATTATAGAACATTTAAACACTTTCTACGGGAGAACGTGTTACTAACAAAAGATAAGTCGAAATTCATAGAATTAAATACAATATATATAGATATATATATATATATATATATAATATATATATATATATAAAGCCTTTTGCTCATAAGTATCGCAATACTTATTTTCAAAATTTATTTCTGCAATGATTAACACAATATCTTTGATTTTTCATGTAATATTTTCATCAGGAATTTAGTTTTCATTCTATTCACCTGTGAAGACGCACCCTAAAAATTATATCAAATATGCATGCTTTGTAAAATATAGTAAAAAATCTAATTTCCCGTAAAAATTTAGTTCATTCTAAATTTTGAATATAAATTTATTCTGCAGATTTTGAAATATTAAGATTATAAATATGTGAAAATCCTATTATATCACAAATTTTGATGTAAATTCAACCAATGTAATGGGTTTTCGCAGAATTTGAGTGACAATATTTTTAGAACAACGGAATATATTATTGATATATATATATATATATATATATATATATATATATGAATAATTTTTCACTACAATGTTTTATTTTCTCTTTAGATTAAAAATGCCCAGCTTACATACATAGTGTCAACACTACACAATGTCGGTATTTCCATTTTTTTCATTTCTACAGGAATACAATTCTGACTTTTTGTATGCCACTGGCGTTTGACTGTAAACCGTTAGGTAACTTTTCACAAAGCTCAAAAAAACTTGGTTGGGTTGCACCTAAATATCTTGACCCATTTACATCCTTGATTTACATGGACATGAGTTTTCTTAATATGAACAACTTTTAAATAATTAGGAAAATTATAATCTTCAAGATCCAATTTGAAATTGGATAACCGGCCTCACCACAGCCGACTTTCGCAGTTAACAACAATGATCCATAGTCTATTCTTTGAAAATATAATGTCCAAAATATTGTGCAATTTATTGTTGAAATCACTTTTCAAATGTATAGATTATAAATGTTTTAACAAACTTGATTATTCCGATTAATAAAAGGAACTTGATTTCACAAAAATGAAAGATTTTAGTCCATATACATATTTTCGATTGCAGTAATTGTAATCTATTGTTAAAGAAAGAAATTCCTGTGGTTTCATTTTCTAGGTTCAAAAAAAATTATATCAATATTTTGAAATTACAATATTCAAATGAAGTGTCAGCAAAGTTTTGGTTGGAATTTCAAGTCATATAATGAAAAAATGAAAATTTAAAACTTATCTAAAGGGATTCTAAGAAAAAAGTGGTAGTACACATTGTCACAAAATCATTACAAAATATTGACTACCACAAAGCAACCAGACTGTTAAAAATATTTTTTAAAAATTATTGTCACCCAGGCGGAATTGATTGTTTTTTTCAAAAGATAATTACAAAATATCAGAATTGCTTATTATTTTTTCTTCAAAGTACAAGGTTCTTACAATGGGTCGTGATTTCAAAAAATATATAATTGAGTATTAAATATTATTCTCTCAGTTCATGAATTTATAATATTCTACCTAAAATCTAATATACATGTAATTTCAATCATTAAGTATGATTCATAGGTAGGCTAATGAAGTAGATTCTTTAAATTCTCTTACAAATGATGTTGACTTTTTAATTCATATTGATCATGCTTATTTTTTCATTTATCAAAGTTGCAATTACTAATGAATATTTTAGAAAACTGTTTTTACATTGTTAGGGAGTATGTGTTATAATCAAAATTCAAATTGTATATTTTGTACAAATCCTTTAACAAAACTTTTCCTTTATTTTGAAAAACATGTGGATCAGATACAAGGAAGTCAATTGATTTCCTTATCATTTCAGGAATTTAGCACCTTCAAAAAATTCCGCACACGGATACACAACAAGACTTGTGACATTATATTCCTAGGCACAAATATAGCGAATAGCTATAGAAATGCCGGTTAAATGATAAAGATATTGATGGGTGGATGAGGCAAAATTATATAATGCAGTGATAGGTTTGGAAAATGATGATTTGAATTATTGTTCCAAACTTCAAAAAATGGAGATAATCCGCCAGATTTATTTCTTAATTTCTAAAACATTTATCAGCCCTACATGACCATGTTTGCAAAATTCGTTCCAAAATATTCAAATACTTTACTTTTATATTTCATTATAATCTTTATTGAGTACACATTTCTAACCTTACGCTTATTCAATGCACAAATATGGTAATTTTTGAATAATAGTTATTTGTATGCAATCAAAAATATATGTAAACATATACAAGGACGTTTAAATTAGTTACATAAATCATATATTAATATATATTTAAGTATGTCAATCGTTGAAATATACTCGCTCTAAGAATTTTTAAGCTAGAAGTTCCTACAATGTTTATTGATATTAAGATGATTTATTTTATAATGAATTCATACAGTACTCCGCCATGGTTGTATTTTAGCCATAATCTAACCAACTTTGATGAAAATTAAATACACACACAAACATATATACATATATTTTTTTTTCAGATTTTATCAATGGGAAGATTAAAAAATTGTAGAAAGTTGATTTATCCATTGTAGAACATTGCCTGAGATGTTTTAATGCATAAATATCAATGTGGTAATGCGAAATAATCACATTCATTAGTAGTGAAAGCAATAAGCCCTAAGAGATTTTATAGTTGTTTACAGAATGTGTCAACTTAGGGATGCAATGACAATAAATGGTGTATCAAATAGTGATGAGTTCAGCTGTAAATCATACTTTGATGATACCTGCCTCGCTTTAGCATCAAGTTTGACCCTATTTAAAACTTTTTCATCCGGATATCAATGTATTCTATAAGAGGAACATCTTCCTCTTCTTGAATTATATTTACACTGTATTTCAATGCAAACATCAATTGAAATTAAAATCTAACTGGATTCCAATTGGATGATTTTAAAATTTTAAATATTTGGATTGGATTTGATTGGTCAGAAAGGACTGGACAACACAAATAACATTAAATCCTATTGGTTGAAAGCAATCTAACGTATACCAGTCAAAATAGTCTATTATTACAAATATAATAAATTATAATAGCTAGCTGTAACCTCTTCTTAGTTCTTAGTAAACTATATCACAAACAAACAAACAAATAAGCAAACAAACATTATAATAAAGAAGATGTCAATCAAATTGTCTTATACCAACCATTAATCATCTAGGGAACTCATTATATAGGACATATTTTCAAGTCGGCCATATATGTGATAGGGCCGGGCTGTATGACTATTTTGAGAGTCGGTTAGGTTCGGTATTACTCAAAGTACCGCGATATATATATATATATAGTAGCATCGACTTAATTTATAGTAGAGCATTAAAATAATACGAGCAACATCTATATTTCAAAGGGTAATTAACTGTTTGTAAGACCAACAGAAAACATTGTTAAGAAAACTAAATGAATTAGCACATGAGTAATACTAATAATCAGCTGGGAGATAGTTAAAGTAAGCATTGAGCACGCGAGTAGTAAATTTGTAATTCGATAGAGTTTAGCTTAAACACTATGGCTTTCGTTGGTGCAGAACTTCACAGCCATTGAATAAAAGTAAACAATATAAACGAGAATTAATGTCATAAAATTGATCATGGAAAAACCAAGCGTAGATCGCAAGGCTGGCACGCTTGTACTAATATAATAATAATTCATTGTAAGAAGACCAAATTTATTAACAGCCCGGCGATTTACTTTAAAACTAATAATAATGAATCAATGAATACTGTTGCAAGCTGAAATTCTTGTAGATATACAACATTTAGCACATAGCACATATATGTCTAAATCTGAAGATTTACCACAGCGACATTTGTTTCAAAACAAGTAAATGATCATTTTAATGATTCAAAGAGAAATTGAATGAAGTGTAAACTATTAGAAATGGCGCATCTCAAAGTAGAAAGCTTAAATATATATTTCTTAAAGTCAACCTTTCTAATCTGTAGTTTAGATTTTAAGTTTTTATTTATTATGAATAGCCCCATCTTTAATACAATTTGTATACCCAATATATATTAATTCCGAATGTCTCAATATTGTAGAGATGTTCAAAATTCCTAATTCTTTGCATTGAATTCCAAAAGCAACTTCTTTCCTCAAATGCTGGCCCGTGAGTAATGCGTTTTGAAGGGCTCATTGTTTTTAAAATTCCATAGCATAGAATAATTTTCCTTGAGCAAGCTTGTTGAAATCTCATTCATCAAAATTTTTCTGGTGTTGTTGTAAGTCAGCAAGTTTGAGATTTATAAAAATAGCATGTGCTTCAGCATCGGATGGGGAATGCAGGAATAATACATTTTATTTACCTTAAACAGCCTGAAGACTTTTGAAAAAATTTCATGATCCTATAAACGCACGCTTCTATGGGATTGGAATATCTTTGCACATATCAAAAAACAGACAAAGTTCTTTGTCGCCTCCATGGGCTCAAGACCTTTTAAATACATGAACACTAAGTATGAAGGGAATCTTTTTCAAAAATTCGAAATTTTCAAAGAAAACTTGTTAAACTTTTCAACAACCTCTGCCACAGTAATGCGCTTTAATAAAAATTTTCAACATTGCACTAAAGTATGTTCCCCAATAGACCAACCAATACCCCAAGATTATCAAATTTGGAAATAGGCTTGGAGAAAATTCTTTGTAAATGTGGAAAAACAGTTTCTCCTTTAAAAGGCTCTTTAAGGTTAATCGGGTCTGTTACTTCACAGCAATATAATTTTTTTCATTTCTCGTAGTGAATTCTAAAGTCATATTATTACCATAATTTCTAATTGAAAAGTACAATAATAGCGATTATTTTATACATTTGGGTTAATTGCTTTCACCGTGCTGCACAGCACTGAGGCATTAATAATATTATATTTTTCCACAAAACAGCGCATCGCGCACACCTCTACTTCAGATGGCTTTGGTTCAAGATTTTTTTATCGATTTACCGATGGAATAATTCTAGCCATAGCCGCAGCTGATAATCTCAGTGGCCATAGACCAGTATTAACGGCAATTTGTCTAATTGTATGTACCTGCATTTTAAGTAGAGGTGTGTGGGACCAGTACCTGGTTCCGGACCGTATCTAGTCTTGCAAGGAATGGGAGCAGATATGAGGACTAAAAATAAGAGTTCGGGGCTTAATACGGGACAAGACCGGGACCAAATGTTTCGAGACCAGACACCTATATTTGCATATGAAGAATCACACTCTAGAATTTTTAACTTATGCATTTCTTTTGCTTAAGAATAATGCAATTAATTTTAATTTTGTTACACTCAGTTCTATTTTAGTTTTTTATTAAAATATTTCTAACTGACTAAAAAATTATAGACTATTGACTATCGGGACCAAAATGAACTTTCGGGACCGAAACTGACGACTTAACAACTTAACAACAGGTTCCGCGCACCTTTAATGTTAAGCACATGAATGATAACTTATGTATTATACTCTCAATAATATTCACACCCAAAGAAAATTTCTCTATTGAGTTCATATAAATGGCGGCACTGGGCAATGAGGGACCTAACTAATTCGTGTGGGGTGCACACAAACAATTGGAAATTCTATGCTCATTGAAATATGGCTTCATGATACCTTATAAATACTTAGAATGACGTATTGATAGGCAAGAATAAAGTTAAATAAGAATAAAAAAACCAACATATAATCTGGGGTAGAAGCCGTACCGGGCACGAACATAAGTGTCCGGGTCCGAGGCGAGGATACGGGCTCTGAAACATTGTTTTTTATTGCTGTTAATATATTTTGATTCTTGAAATAATTTATTTGATGTGTGTAGGATTAGTCTTTCTGCAGATTTAGAGTAGAAAATACAACATAGTACATAAAATTTTATGCTGAACCACATAAAATTCACTGTCTTCCTCAATTTAAGAGTTCAATTTCACTGTCACCTTCTGATATCTCATTAATACAAATTTAGTACTTATGTACATTATATTGTAACGTAAGCAGAGTAAGTAATTCAAAAAATTTACAATGTTGTACAATAATTGCAGTGCAGTTTGAATTTATTTTCATTTTGTTCAATTCGTTTTCAATTATGGATATTAGGTTTATTGCCCGATTTGTCAATCATTTGACAAAACTTGTTGATAAATCGTGTGGACACTATTTAGCTATGACTTTATAGTTGAACAATTAAACACTCAGTGATGTCAACAAAAGTACTTAAGTTGGTTTTTGACGTATGCTTCATTGATTATTTTTACAACCGTTTAAGTATGCAATGCATGTTGCCTCAAGCTGTCCAGCTATGTTGGTTAAAAAATAAACATTTAGTATTAGGTACGGACATAACGGGCTTAACATACGGGCATGGAGGAACCAACGGGTCTATTTTTATAGGTACGAGAAATGCTCTTGACACGGGCCCTACCATAGGCTATAATGAACGTAAGTTGTGTTCGATTTCTGCAGCTAATATTCTTATTAATACGTTGTCAAAGTTGGAATATGATTTTATTTACTACTTTAGACTAAAATATGCAAAATATGTCATCTTAGGAAAGTTTTGGAGTCATTCCAAGTGAAATCACCTAGTTTTTAAAAAGTGACCACGGGTAACATCTCAGATTTTGTCCATATTTACACCATAGGATGATTTCAATCAAATATAACTATCCTGAAAAAATTTCAGCTTCATTCTTTTTGTGGTTTAAACATTATGGCTCTTTGAATTTTGCCCAAAATTTGCAAAGATTGCCTATTGTCAGCTGCAAGCAAAAAATCTGCAACTTTGGATATATATAACTCCTCATAGCAAAAAGCAATCAGTCTGAAATTTGGACTCTGATTAGTTTTCTGCCAAAAAACACAATTTTTGCTATCAAAATTTATGGGAAATACTTAATTTTGGAGTTAAAGACTTTTCAAAATGCTAAGAAGGCCTTTTAAGGAGTACTGCGAGCTTTTGGAGAGCTATAGAGAATTTATAAATGGCACAACATCCAAAAATACATTTGATAATGTTTACTTTATATATTAACATATAGTAAATACTATAAATATAGCCAGTATGATGCTCTAGGCTCTGTACCAGCCTTTATTTTAAGTGTTATATGAAAAAAATCAAAAATATGTACTCATTCAGAGAGCGCAGGATGAGGCGAAAGGAGTTAAAACTGAAGCTCAAATTTTACATACTAGTAGATTCAAGTACAGTCTTCTATTTTTAAAAGTTTGAAGGTTGGTTCTCAATTGTAAGTAGGCTTAATATCCTCACATTTTCCCTGATATTAGCAAAATGAGTTGCATGTTTATAAACTGGAGATATTAGATTTGTTCTAACAAAGTACTGTAATAATATAGACTAAAAGCACTAAAACATAAATCATTTGCATTTTAGCAGTAACTTATTGAGTACAAAGTATAATTTTATTATAGGCCGGAATAGAAAGAAGGTAATCTTGAGCACTTTGTCCTTTTATTGAGGATGAACATATATCACATATGACATTGGTAAATGTTACCCAACACTGACTAGATTGTAAATAATTTATCCACTTCAAATTTAATCCTTTTCGGGTCATGAATTTAACTTTTACATCCTGATTTTCATCAGAGTATTCAAGTATTATTCCAATATACCATATCTTATCATAATAGCATGCAATGTACTTGCCTGGTTGATAAGTAGTGGTATTTCTTGATATGGTTATGTCATTAAACTTATGAACATCATATATATATTATTATTACAGACTCCTTTCATCATTAGAGCATCTGCATCAGGAATAAAGCAGTGGTAGCTTCGTGTACCAGGTACAGTTTGAGCTCCACTATAACAGACCTTTAAATCATATTTTTCTTCATGACTTATAACATCTTCCTCTGTAACATAGAACATTGTTACACCATTTATATTTTCCTTAGCCAAATGGAAAAGTTGTTCTGGCGTGAAAATCTGATTTGTAATGGCAGCTCTTAAACTTGAATCTGCTGCATCTCTTTTTATAGTCTCAACAATTTCATCACAAGGACTTTTCCCATGTGAAGTTGCAAAGAAATGATGCTCAGCTGCAACATTAAAATAATGCTTAAGATACATCAAATTAATTAGAGATTTATAATTTTTATATTATAACCTTTATATATTCTGGAATTTACCTTCCCTTTTTGGCATCTGGTTTGGCAAGTAGTCCCTTTTCACACTTCAGTTTTCTAGCCTTTTTAACTAAGTGCTCAGAAATATCAAATTCTTCACATGCTTTTTTAATTGACCAACTTTCTGGAATAATTGTCAATATTTGTACTTGTTCCTGTTTAGAACTAATTTTAATTTTTTCCTTCATACCACTTATTAATTTGTCCAAGTCAGTGCACTTCGGACAGGCTGGGTTATCATCTGATAACATCTCTTCCGTGTTAATTTGGCACGCAGATGCCACCAAGTTTGTGACACTTTCTTTAAAACGTTTAACTTTTTGTTTACCATATCCCACTCTGTCTCTCTTTCCCACACTCTTTATGGGAGAGATACCCAATAAAGAAGCGCTTTCATTTAATGTGAACTTACTTGCATTAGAAGATTGGTATTCATCATCAGTAGTATTAGCATGAATATCACTCTCTTCAACTCTTTTCTGTGGCTTCTGTAGCTTTCTTGATACAATTTCTCCAGAGTTTTTTAAAGTAGAAAACTATACTTGAATCTACTAGTATGTGAAATTTGAGCTTCAGTTTCAACTCCTTTCGCTTCATTCTGCGTTCTGAATGAGTACATATTTTTTATTTTTTTCATATGACAATTAAAATAGAGGCTGGTACAAAGCCTAGAGCATTATACTGGCTATATTTTTACTATTTACTATATGTTAATATATAAAGTAAACATTATCAAATGTATTTTTGGATGTTATGCAATTTATACATTCTCTATAGCTCTCCAAAAGCTCGCAGTACCCCTTAAAAGGCCTTTTTAGTATTTTGAACAGTCTTTAACTCCAAAATTAAGCATTTCCCATAAAATCTGATAGCAAAAATTGTGTTTATTGGCAGAAAACTAATCAGAGTCCAAATTTCAGACTGAATGCTTTTTCTATGAGTAGTGATTTATATCCAAAGTTGCAAATTTTTTACTTGCAGCTGACAATAAGCAATTTTTTTCAAATTTTTGGCAAAATTCAAAGAGCCATAATGTGTAAACCACAAAAGGAATGAAGCTGAAATTTTCAGGATAGTGTTATTTTATTGAAATCCTCCTATGGTGTAAATATGGACAAAATCTGAGATGTGACCCATGGAACCACTAGGTGATTTCACTTGGAATGACCCTATATTAAATACTAAAAGAATACAATCCGTGCAGCCACCAGGTGCATCATTGTTGGTATTTTTTTGAAAAATTTCCTAATGTTGTGCATAGATTGTTTCGAGTTAATTATAAAAATGTTTCAAGTGTTTCGTTAGGAAATTTTATACTTTAATGAAATTTAATATATTATACATTAAACAAATGACAATAAGCTCATTTTTGGAATTGAGTCGATCATGAATATGCTACTTCTCATTATACCTAGGTATTGGCATAAGCAATAATTTAAATGGGATCCAAATCTTAGTAAAATAGCATCAAACGCGTACCAAAATGTATAAATGATAAATAATTCAAAGCTCGACATAAAGCGAAGCGTATTGCATACCTAATAACTTTAGATTGTGTAGTTGAAGACATATTGGGGAGTAAAACTAAACTTATTTGTAATATATAAAGAAAAAACCAAGGTGTTACCGAGCTTTTAATAAATTATATTTCAATAAATATTTTCGAAAAAATAAATAAATTTTTAATTTTAGAATGTAAAAATTAAAAAGTTCAAGTAGAAGTATCATTTAATTCTTTCAAAATTCCAATATCTGATTTATAAATGTGGAAAGCAGTTGTTCAAAATGGACAGGTAAAGCTCGCTTTTAATTAACGTTAACAAAAATGGGTGATTTTGACACGAAGCATGAGATGTTTTTTGACAAGATGAGTACGTCCGTGCTAAGTAAGAGCATCTATTCTCGTCGACTGGAATATGGCAAATTTCGCATCCATAAGGCTTTGAAGGGTTGTGTATTTGTTAAATTTCCTTTTTTGGTCAAAGTTGGTAGCACAAGTCACAAATAAAATGTCTCTTCTAGCAGAGCACATGAAATTAGAAAATTTAAAAAGATTAGCAAGTCATCATCATCATTTACTTTCCCGTGAGAGTAAAAATGCAGAAAAGTATAGTAAAACTCATCTTCCAAGCGCTAAAAAATATTATATTTGCCTTAATGAAAGATTTGCAGAGACCATCCTAGGATCTGTAGCTACATCTAGTTCAAACGAGAGAGACATGACTAATTAGTATTTGATGCGACAAACTCGTAATTTGCCAGTTTGAGGTGAAATTGAATATCGTTAACTTCTTGGAATATATTAAGGCCTATTTATAAAATATGAGATATTGGCTGACTAATAAGCACCTAAAATGCATTTAAATTTAACTGATTTCAATAGAGGTTTATTATTTAATAAACAATAACCAAACTTTTACAATAAATGTTAAACTTTTTTAGTACACATCTTTACAAAATTTTAAATTTACTTACATTTTGCAATGTGACAAGCGTAATATGTATATCTTCGGATATTCTCAAAGAAATATTCTCTGATAGGCTGTTTAAAACATGTTTGCAATGGTGTAATTTGCCTAATTATATTCTGATAATTTGATCAAACCTATTTCCAGAACAATCTCATTAAAGAAAACCCCCAAATGCAAAATCTTTATTAAAAAAATGAACAAAACATATATACGGATTTGCAAGTGGACTAAGAAACTGTGATGGACTAAACCACAAAACATTTTGCAATCCGCATATACCTACACTTGCTGTTTACTAACCATATATGGTCACTTGTAACAGATTTACTACGGTTCAGTTTTTCATGCTTTATGCGACACAAACACTTTTTAGACTCAAAAGACAGAGTAATCAAATCCGATACGTTTAATTTTTTTTCAATATTCGAAACATAGTGGTCACGCTTCTTTTCATTCTGGAAATTTCACAAAGAGTACAGTAGAACTGCCCCTGAACTAAAATGGAGAAACTTTGATTGTTTGACTTTCGCAATATTGTTCGAAATTATCGCCATTTTTTGCAAAATATAATTTTTGGGCAGACATTAATAAGCATTTGTACATTAATTGTTAGTTAAAGAAAGAATAAATAAACTGTAGAGTGAAACTAAAAGCTTTTCAATCTTTCAATGCATGCCTCACAATACATCAAAAAACCAGAAGTTGAAAATTTTTTGCCAGAAATTAATTGAAAGCGTAAATCCGAGACAATTTTTACCGAAAAAAGACAAAAAATTTTTACTTACGAAATTTAATTATGAACACATAGGGTTAAGGAAATTTTTTGAAGTGGCATACCCTATGAAGGATTGAGTTATTCTGACTCATATGGCATGTCTTGGCAAATAGTTACGGGAGAATTATTTTATTCACTATTAACTATGCACTAATTGATAATTGTTCGGTTGGTCTCAATTAATAAAATTTTGGTCAATTTCCAATTATCAATCAATTAATTGCATATGCCTTTGTGTGTACATATTATAAACATTCAAGAAGGATATCAGCCGGATGCATTATTTTACATTAAAGTCATTGGTTGCTTCAAAATTGTTTTCAGAGCTTTTAGATGTGCAAATAATCTAATAAAACAAACCATTTTAATTTCTTATCTTATCGGTTGTTGATTATATATATATATATATATATATATATTACAAAACCAAAAGTATTTCATAAAATAGACTAAGAATTAGTTAATCTTTTTTTCAAGGATTTGCTTAAAACTTATATTATTCGGCTAGGATTAGCCCGAAGTATGATGACGATAAATCATTTGATTTATTGAGCTATTGAATACAAACCTTCATAGGTAACATATTGTTTGAATACAGCACGAGTAATCTTTCCACTACTAGAACAAATTTGACTAATATTCATATATCTCGAACTTAATTAATAATGTATACATAGTAATTTGCTTCAATATAGTTCCCGTTTAGTCTCTATAAATTTTAGGGAACTATTTAAGGGATTATTAGACAAAATTTAGTTGTGCTCCTGAAAAAATACTTTGATTAATAATTAATTCTGACTTTAGAATTTTTAGTTTGTAAATGGCAAAGACTAATTGTGGATACTGTCTTTCATTATATTGCTAGTTTTTGACTAAAATAATTTTAAAAAACATACACTTTTTCCAAATTCAAATGTAATATAATATTCTCTATCAATTTTGTTAAATTTCTTTTGATAAAAATTTGTTTATTTATCTCAGTTAACATCACAAATCCCAATCTTGGAGCTACAAACTATATTAAATATAATTTACCTCTGATTTTAATGTTTTTTTGTTGATTGCTTTATCATTATCTGAAAATTTAATATTGCTTTTATATTCTAGAGTTTTGAACTGTATAATTTTAGATCATTTTGCTTATTGCATCAAAAATTATTCCAAATCTTTTGAATTTAAATTTTTTGGGATTAACTTAGAACTAAGTCATCACTTCTGATTTACAATGTATTTAAGATACGAGTATATCAGTTGAAAATATTTCTCACATAGCTTGATCAAAACCTGCAGTACAACTTTTAAACATATCAAGTTACTGAAATTCTCTATATGATTCTGTATACTTGATTATTATAATTGAGCCACTGAGTAGATGGTGTTAGCAAACAGTTATTTTTTCCAAGTAATGTAGTTGTTTTGCTAAGATTACAAATAAAAATGTTAAGACTGAAGAATAAACCCTTTTCAAAACTATATATATATATATATATATATATATATATATATATTGATGTAACTGATCAGTTCATTATGATAATTTTTCCTTTCAATGTCATATTATTTTTTGAATTTTTGAAGAACAAATATATTGTGACCAACAGTTATCTATGATCAGATTATTAAATAAACATATTTAGTCGTACATAATCTAAAATTCACAAATTGAACAAATGTTATGCGTATCTAATAACATTTACGACAATCAGTCAAATACTGCCAGTACACTTACAATACATGTCAAAACTAATATTTGCGCCCTCGGTTTCTATTTTCCGCTGTCTAGTGTCTGGAGAAGTGCAAGATCCTGTTACTTATCATTTTGGTGACCACCTAGATATGACTTCTTAATTGTCACATTGTGACTTTATTCATGACTTCAAAAAAACAGGCTAAGGAAATAAAATATTAAAATAATTATAATAATATAATCAGGAAATAGTTTATAAAGTTTTTTGTCAAGAAATTTCTGTCTTTGCTTAATAATTTCTTTAGCATGGAACAACATCTCTCCACCACACAATTAATAGCATAACATGCCTGAAGTTGAGGAAATACAACACCTACAAAAATTATTTTGTTACACATTTCAAAAAGAGAGCGAGTAAGTTAAATATGACCTATTACCCAAGTAATAAGGATTCATGGGCCATTGATGGTCCATTATTGTTTCTATTATTGACCATCATTGGCGTTTGGCCGCTGGGCTATTAATGGCCCAGCCATATATCTAACAATAGGCCAATAATAAAGTATTTTTGAGCAAATTCAAATGATTTCAAAAAAATATTATAAAATATTTTAAAGTACATTTACGTTATAAACAATGAATATAAATTAGTTTTGTAATAAATTATTGTTTATGTAAAAAAATATCCCCATATTGATTGCAGTTAGTTTACATTATTGGATTTATAATTGGGCCATTAATGGTCCAGCGGTCCGACTCCAATAATGGTCCACAGTGGAAACAATAGTGGGCCATCAATGGTCCATCAATCCTTGCTGTTTGCTGTTTGGAAAGACTATATAACAAAATATGACTCCAAAAATTTTGCCTTGAAATATGATCGTATTTTATGACTTCATGACTTATTTGGGTCATCTTACTTATCAGACCCCCCAAATATATGTGCTATTTTTAGATGAAAATTAATTAGTAAATCCAAACAGTATTGCCAATATCTTGCTCCTATTTTTGCTCGCTGGCAGTTTTACAAATATTAAATGTTTTATTAAATTAAATAGTTGTAATAATTTATTTTGGAGTGCAGCTACTTTTGGCATAGCAATAAATAATAGGAAATTCATGAAGGCTGAATGTCTAGAAAACTCACTTATTTAAATTATTGTTCAAAATATGAATAACAAGACAAACCAATTAACATTTGCTTTTTCAAAACATCAATACATTAAAAATGTAACCAATGAGGTGAACCAACAACTAAAATGATGACCAAGTTGACTAAAAGAAATCAACCTTTTATAATGCATCAGTGCATTTGGAGAATTTAACTTAATATTGAATCAAAGTAATTTGCTTGAAGCACTTTTGATCTTCAAGTTCAGGTATTAAATATGTCATCCAATTATTTTTTTGCTTTCGCTACGACAGTACTAAAAAGACCAGTTTCTAGTGCTTGTAATTTTTAGCTCTCAGCCTAAACCGACCATGTTCAGCCAGCGGTAGCCAGTTCATCTCTGACATAACTAATTTTAAGTGTGGTTTCCTTATTTTGTACCCTGATATGATAAACTCAAACGTCTAGGTAACATGTTTAAACTTACCGTTTTTTGCACTATGAGGCGCAAGCGCTATAAAAGAAGCAAAAACAGTGAACGGATATATTTTCTTCACGAGATTCATCAAATTTATAGTTTTTGCAGCAGAATTTAACAGTTGGGAAATAGTAGCAGATGGAAGCTCACAAATTCTACATTTATTACTACAATTATAATTTTTTTTTACAAATGTAAATAGGAAATTCCTAAATGTTCATAAGGAAGGGCTTAGTGTATAATGCTTTATGTGATGGTGTTGATCTTAGTAATGTTCTAGTATTTTTCATCGTGCTTTTAAGAAGTCCTTCATTTAAAGAATGATTAGGAGCATCGATTATCTGTTTTGATTTTTTTGAAATTGCGATTTGAAAGTATGATTGACAATTGAAAATGAATGACCTTTGTTGAATTTTGAAATATTAGCGAATAGTTTCAAATGTAGATTTTTAAATTTGAATGATCTTTTTCGCTATTCTTGGTACAAATACTTAAGATGCCTTTAGAAAATTTTGCTCAACCTTATCATATATATATATATATATATATATATATATATATATATAGTAATTCTACTTATATATTAATATGTAGTTTAAGTTAATATATATATTTAAATTAAACAACAGAATCCGATTTCAAATATTTGCTACCAAATGACGTGTTGCACGTTCGTCTCTAGAGAGATACGAAACTATAAAACTACTCTCATAAATATAATTTTATATTTTTTAATTGAACAAAACAAAAAACGGTACTTTCTGTTTTTGCAGGCGATGAATTTCAAAATTTTGATTATTAAAAGTAGGTTATGATAATTAATGTTAAAATTATTCACACCTATTGAATTGTGTACTTTTTATAGATAAATTCTTTTTTAGTTTTATTAAATAGTTATTTAGAACTACTTGGTTTTATCTTATTCACATTCGATGTTTTTAAGTAATTTTCATAACGTATACTCAAATCTTCTTTGCACTTGTATACATTCAAAATTGCAATAACTACATAGGTTATATTAAAGAAACGGCATTTTCGTTTTCAAAAATTACATTATATTCTTTATAATCAAAATTCAAGCTGTACATTTTGAACAATTCCTTTGCTGATAAAACTTTCCCACTATGTTGAAAAATGTCTGGATCAGATACGAGGGAGACAATTGATTTTCCTACCATTTCTGGACTTTTGGCTTCTTCGAAGAATTTCCGTGCTAGTTCTGTAGTTACAGGTCCCGGATGGACAGCAAGACTTGTGATATTATATTCCTAAAACACAAATATTCAATCATTGCTAAATATTTGTTGCTATAGATATTGAATGTAAACTATAAGTAATTTTATGCTAAAAACTAAGGATATAATCACATCTTTGTTAAATGCAAATGATGGTAAAGGTCAAATGAGATCATCTTGGCAAAATAGTTTGTAAAATACAGTCTTAATATTTTGGATAATTTATGAATTTTCCTACTTGTTTAAATTTCACTGTAATATTTAGTTATTGAAATTTCGAGTTTTGAATTATGCTTCATTCGACTCATCTCCACCAATCATATATAACCTGATCTGTAAAGAAAGTAATACGAACAAAGCGCGGTTGTGGGGAGTTACAGCCGACCTCCTATCTCCTTCAAAAACATTTTAGGAAATTGCGGTATATTAATGTGATTAGCACGACAGAGACATTTTTTAGTGTTCTTCATGCTATAAAAACCATTTTTCCCAAACATTTCCGGCTATCGCATCAAAGAAGGCCGACTTAAAACGACTGGCTTTCATGTGTACAAATTTTAGATTTCAAGAACATCATAAATCATTGAAATTTTTGCAAAATATGATTAGATTTTGCATAACTTTCAAATATGTAATCGTTCTATAATATTTTTAGACAAAAAATTGTAACCGCCCCTGTTAAACATTTCCTAGGATCATTGGAATGAAAGCTTATAGGGCATGTAATAATTCATTCATAGATAAAGATATAGTCATTCAGATAAGACCACAAATCTAACAATGTCAAACACTACAATGTGATTCATGAACACTTGAAAATATTACAATTTATCTATAAGCTTAGTGGTAAGGGCAGCATTTTAAGCACCTTCTCTTTTTTCGTTTTTGAAGACTATGTCGCTCTATATGGTTCTCAGCAAGTGAAAACGATTTAAAAATAGTGTTTGTTTAGTTTATCTCCGTTGTTTAGAAATATGTGCATTATTGCATGCCACATCTACAGAATATGAGGGTGTAGATAAGGCCAGTGATTGCTTGACTTCCATTTAGAAAATTTATGCAAATTTTAATCTGGTAAATCAACTCCACGATTGTAGTCAGCACACCCCATAAAGTTGGACATAATGAGAATTTTGCAAATTTTATCTTATATACTTATAGATTAAACAATTATATTCAAGCGCCTATAGAATTACTATTATTGACAAAGTGTTATATTGTCATAAACAAATTGACATAGACTGCTTGATTAATGCGTGATAAATCTTAAATTATTCGTTATATTTTACAAATTTATCACGATGTATTTCATTGATTATAAATGTTGAATCATTAGGATCATGGCTTAAATGTTGGTACTTTACTTACCCCTAATTCATGGGCGCAATCACTAGAAATTCGATCTAATGCCGCTTTGCCAGCACCATAGGCAACATTAAAAAAGTACCTGTCAGCACCAATAGAACTTATATGAACAATCACACCTTTTTTTGCAGGAACCATCAGTCTGGCAGCATAAACATTTGCAATGTAATGAGCGCGAAGTCCGACATTGTTGAACTATTACATTTATAGGATTAATTTATGTGAATAAACTTTGAAGCAATACTTAGCACGAGTGATAATATATTACTTGGTTTAACTAGCATTAGAATCAACTATTCAATGAAAGAAATTATTTAGTATTTTGTGGTGCAGGAATAGCTACAACTAATGCATATCATATAGGGAAGCAATGACTGGTAAACAAGTTGATAAATTAAAAATATGAATTTTAACATAAACTTCAAAGGCCAATTTAAAAATATTAAAAGAAGAACATTTACGTGAATCAGAAGATTTATACAAATCTGTTACAAAAAAAATTTCTATTTTACTGTGGTTTTAGCAAGCACATTAAAAATTTGACAAGTTTTAAGAAATGTAGAGAGGAAATTCAAAGCAGAGAGTGTACGTTATTCATTCAATGTCTGTGAAAGAAAATTTGTAAAAACAATATTGTAAGTATGCGTACATACCAGTTTAATATTTAGATTAATATTTAGTAGAGGAATTTTAAGATCTACGCTATTCCATCACACGAATTATAAATTTCTCTTCTTTAAAAGGAAGAAACATAAAACGAACAGTAGGAGGTATATATTATTATTATCCTTACTTCTCACAGCTTCATGCTGGTATTCCTCTCAGCTCGGGGAACTCACCAGTTCCCAGGGAGTCTGAGAGCTTTCCTCAGGACTCTTGCTGTTCCTAACAATGCTGCATTCTGTGCTACTGATCCTCCCCACTTTGGTACTCCCAACTCCTCCAAGTATCTCTTATGCTTCTTACTTACTGCTCCTAGTGCTCCTACAACTACCGGGACTACTTCAACTTTCTTTAACTTCCATAGCCTTTCTATTTCCTCTGCCAACTCTCTGTACTTGTCTATCTTCTCTTTCTCCTTGCTTTCTACATTTCTGTCCTTTAGTACTGCTATGTCTATCACTGTTCCTAATCTTTTCTTTTTGTCTACCACTACTATGTCTTGCCTCCGTGCTTCTATCACCTTGGTTGTCTGTATGTTGAAGCATCTTAACCTCCAGTATTGACCCTCTAGGTTGTGCTTCTACTTATTCCATGTACCATTGTTGACTTACTGCTCTACCATTCTTCTCCATCTCATACCCTATGCCTATCTCCTTTAACTTTTCTGTGATGGTGCTAAGCTGTCTTCCTGGAATATGCCTCGCCTAAACCTCAGCCTGTGTCCGTCTATCTCAGTCTGCCACTTTCCCATCTCCATCTCCAGAAACTCAACCCTTTTCTGTGTTCATTGGCCTCTAACGTCCTCAATACCCACCTATGTGATATGCTGTCATATGCCTTTTTGTACTCTATCCATGCCATTGCCAAGTTTGTCTTCGTTCTTCTACAATTCTCCACCACCGCCTGGTTTATCAACAACTGATCTTTGCATCCTCTTGTCTTTGTCCTACATCACTTCTGCTCCTCTGGTATCAACCTTTTCTATTCTAAGTAACATGTCAGCCTACTTAAATTACAGAAGTTAGCAATTTCCACGTTGTTGGCAGATATGGTATTGGCCTGAAGTTGCTTGCTTCTCTACCTTTCTTTGGATCCTTCTGTATCAGAAATGCCCATTTGTGCCGTTGTCCGTTGGTCTGTGTGGATCCCATGCTGCCACTTCTCAAGTATACGCTCCCGATTGTGGAGTCTACCTGACCGGAGANTCTACATTCCTGTCCTTTGGTACTGCTATGTTAATCACTGTTCCCAATCTTTTTTCTTTGTCTGCTACTACTATGTCTTGCCTCCGTGCTTCTATCACCTTGGTTGTCTGTATGTTGAAGCATCTTAACCTCCAGTATTGACCCTCTAGGTTGTGCTTCTACTTATTCCATGTACCATTGTTGACTTACTGCTCTACCATTCTTCTCCATCTCATACCCTATGCCTATCTCCTTTAACTTTTCTGTGATGGTGCTAAGCTGTCTTCCTGGAATATGCCTCGCCTAAACCTCAGCCTGTGTCCGTCTATCTCAGTCTGCCACTTTCCCATCTCCATCTCCAGAAACTCAACCCTTTTCTGTGTTCATTGGCCTCTAACGTCCTCAATACCCACCTATGTGATATGCTGTCATATGCCTTTTTGTACTCTATCCATGCCATTGCCAAGTTTGTCTTCGTTCTTCTACAATTCTCCACCACCGCCTGGTTTATCAACAACTGATCTTTGCATCCTCTTGTCTTTGTCCTACATCACTTCTGCTCCTCTGGTATCAACCTTTTCTATTCTAAGTAACATGTCAGCCTACTTAAATTACAGAAGTTAGCAATTTCCACGTTGTTGGCAGATATGGTATTGGCCTGAAGTTGCTTGCTTCTCTACCTTTCTTTGGATCCTTCTGTATCAGAAATGCCCATTTGTGCCGTTGTCCGTTGGTCTGTGTGGATCCCATGCTGCCACTTCTCAAGTATACGCTCCCGATTGTGGAGTCTACCTGACCGGAGATTCTTCGCACCCTCTGGCCATTTAAGGCCTGCCGAGGACTGAGAACCTTTTCTTTCATTGTCACTTTCATATTAGGAAAGGGTCGGGGCAGGGCTCGAACCCAAGTTTTCGCGGTACCAGTTTCGCGTATTACCCCTTGGCCACTGGGGCCCATTATTATTATTATTATTATTATTATTATTATTATTATTATTAATATTATTATAATTATTATTATTATAATAATTATTATTATTAATATTATTATTGTTATTAAATAGCTAATTAAAGAAATTCTACTGACTTTATCCCAAAATTCTGGTTCCAATTGAAAGAAATAAGATTTTTTCTCAATTCCCATAATTATTTCATTTGTTGCTGAAAAGCAGTTGTTCACTAAAATATCCAAGCGACCATCATTGTCTTTGCTTATTCTTTCAAACAAACTCTGTATATCATTTGCATTCGAGTGATCACATTGAACAGGAATGCAATTTACACCAGCCTCTGCTACTGTCTCCTCTAATGAACCTGGAACATTGTCATTCTTTTTAAGAGTTCTACCAGTAATGTAAACTTTTGCACCCGCTGCACAGAGCTCTTTTGCAATGCCTTTCCCTACGCACACTTGAATGTAAATTTATACAGCCCTGGAATATATATATATATATATATATAGTACATATATATATATATATATATTAATTTGGGTACATATTTATGTATTAACCCTATATCAACTAGCAAATTTTATAGTAACAAACAGCATTGTCCAAATTTTTAAACAATTTTATCCAGACTATTAAGAAGTATTGAAAGCCTTTGATATTGACGCATTAATGGATTTGTGTGCACTCGTGTAATGATGAAGTTTTGTGCTAAGTATTATCCTTTGCCTGATGTATATAAAATAAATTAATTTTTTTTTCAATAAGAAATTCGATTTTTGTAAAAACATTTAAATTGCTATCATTCCAAATGTTCAGATAATGAGTTTGTCTAATGTCCATGGAAACAACGAATACCCTCAAATATTTTACAGGGTGAACAACATTCAGCTGCTCCGTCAGATGTCAAATATCTTCATTAGTTCGTGAGTTATAAGCGTTTAAATTTTTCATGAGGAAACCATCACATATTTTGACAAAATTCATTGTGAATATATGGTTATGTATTTTACTTAAGTTCTCAGAATGGCCTAAGTCGTTTTGCATTGTAGTCTTGGTTTATTTTTCATCCAAGAACTATTGTCATCAAGATCAGGCATTTGCTGTGCAAAAAAACAATAGATTCAATAACAACATAAAATACAAAAAAAATAAATTAAGCAAAGGCATGGATGAAGAATTTACAGATTATGCGGTTTATTATTAATTATTCTTTTTGAAAGCTGAAATCTTTTTCATAATATAGAACCGATTTTAGAGACATATTCTTTAAGAGGGTATTAATTGATTTGATGTTTAAATTTTATGCGAAGTCGTCGAGTTATTAGCTGGTGTGATAAATCTCAAATTTATATTAATGAAAAATATCTTATGAAATATGAAGCATCGTCACGAGTAGAATAGACACTATTGTCATTCACAGTCCAGTAATTGTCATTATAAATATTTGCTGCTCATTTAATTTGATAATAGATTGGATTTATGTAATAATTTGAATTGTTGTTTTACAAATGTTCTCATTTCAATGAGTGGAATTTAAACAAGTATAAAAGAAAGTAGCTCGTTTAAGTAAGCATAGTGTTATGCTAAGATTTTCTTACTCCTTTAGTTTATTAAAGCAACTTATTGTTAAATTAAACACTGATATGCGGGCAAGGTATTTTTATATTATTGCAGCAAATGGCTAGTTCGTACTTACAGCAAACGTTTTAAGTTCTGAAAGACTTACCAATTCCGCGTGAAGCACCGGTTACCAACGCAATTTTTCCCGTTAACGCCATACGTAAGTTTTTGAATTTTGCAAATTCAAACTACAAACATCAATGTTATGCGGTTAAGAAACAGTGAACTTATCAAATTAGTTTATTCAAAGCAAACTTTGAAAGTAGAGAATATATGTGCTCATTGTAAATATGTTTCAAAGAAATCATTCTCATTTAACAGGAATTATTACTGTATTATAGCTTAGCTCAATACACATTCCAGGAAGAGTTCAATATATCTTTCCAGGAGATACTCTTCTGCTTGGTAATTCTTGAACATTATTGATTAGGTATTTTTCGGATTGCTTTTGAATAAAAATGGATTATAATCTCATTGTTGCAAACAACCAGTAATAATGAATGGTTATCATTATCTGAAAAATTTATTTAACTTTCAAACTCCTGTCAATGTTGCAAATAACAAAGGTTAAAACTAATAATTTTAGCGATTAACTTCTATATTATAGAACAATTTTAAACCCAAATGATTAAGCATTCATTAATTTTTGGGAAGTGCCTATCAACATGACCAACCAAACAAATTCATTAAATAGCTTAAGCACATCATTTCAAAGTTAGAAAGTCCCAACTAAGGGCAGAAGGTAATACTTGATAGCCTCTTTATATCCTTGATAACAGTTGAAGAACAACGTAACAAAATTTCATAAATTATGAAATCATCAAGTTTAACCAAACTGCTTGGACAATACTCTATCCATTCTTATTGGGAAAGTTTCTAGTACCGATCATTTATATGCTTTAGTAATTTTGCGTTATCTCCAGTAATGATAGTTTTGCATTCATTGTTATTGGATCACATTTATTTAAGACGCATAACAATGGAAAAGTTGACATAATATTTAATAGATAAAAATATTATTGAGCTCTAAATGAAAACTGAAAAAATCCTGCACAAAGACTTAAATAGTTATTAGGGTGCTGATTTTTTTACCTAAAAGGTTGAATTGACCAAAAAAGTAAGAAATTTTGACCATATTTTTGCAAAATGATGAAGTAAAGACGAGTGCAAAGTCAGCATGACTGCTTGCATATGACAAACATGTAATTTTCAAGAAGGTTTTGAACAGAAAATCTGTCCATCTTTTCCTACAGCTTTTCCGATCTGTAAAAACTTCGTTCAACAATGACATTAGAACAATTAGATTGATTTCAGATCAAATTTTGATAATCATTTTCACAAGCAATTGACTAATAAATAGTCAATTTTAAACTTATTTTAACCTAAAAACACATTTTAAAAAAATGCCTCTGACCGAAAAATACATTATATATATATATATATATATATATATATATAAATTTTATAAAAAACAGACAAGCTAATAAAAATAATCTATAAAAAGTAAAATTTTAAAATATGCAACCTAATAACACAGCTATGCACTTTTACAGATTTTACTGGTTAAGCAACTTTGGATATCTTCAGGTAGATCCTTTCCAAAATTGGTTTTTTTGCTTGTATACTATTTATGGATTTATTAGTTCATATATTTATCGTAAAGAATCTTTCAAGATTGCCATTCTCATCATTGTTATAATGTAGGCACTTATAAATATAAATTAAGATTTGATATTTTGAAAGAATGATCGAATCGACCAGTTGAATAGCCTATTTAACTTCCCCTGCTGCACAATGGACATATGGTTTTATAATACACAGTCATAGTCATACTCGCTTAATACATATGCATTTAGAAGAATTCCATATTTTATAATTTAGCTAATGTGCTTTAGAATATGTGCCAGCTGCCATCAACTTAACTTTTCTTTGAATAAAACTTCTTAACACAAAGTTGCGATCAAACTTCGCCCAAATATCCTTTCCTCTGTTTCTTCTATTCGTAGAATCAGTGTCTTCTATTTTCAATTTGATTTTATTTGTAATTTGTTTGAATTCCTTGAAATGGAAGATGATGAACTGTGTATTATTGATGCTAATGGTTAATTTAAAAAAATTTAATGATTTTTTCATTATTTTTCTTTACTTTTCTTTTAGCAATTATTGGCCTTTTATCGCGTTTGATAATGCAATACACATCGTCAGCGCATAATACGTCATTAGCTATACAAACATCTTGTTTGTTTCAGATGTCTTGACAGGTCATTCATCTCCGAGTTAAAGAAAATTGAGCCTAAAAAAATACCGTATTGTATATTCAGAATATATGTTATTAATTTTTATATTTAGAGTCTTTGTCTTAACAAAACTTTTGATTAATTTCCTTGAATAATTGCTAAAGGCAATATGCATATAAATTTTTGTTTAGTATGCAGAAATTTGAAGAATTGGAGGCCTTAATAAAGGTCCAGCTGAACTACACTGCAGCAGATATTATTATTTAAGAAGAATTTAGTGTTCTGTGAAATGGCTAATACAGCGTCTACAATGCTACAGCCTTCTCTGAATCTAAATTGGTCTTGGGATATGATCCTTTGCTCTTTTAAGTATGCTTTTATTTGCTTGCACGTAAATTTTTTACAAAGATTTTGAAAATCGGTGCGTGATAGCCATTCTGCGGTAGTATTTAAGGAGTTTAGTGGATCATTTGCTTATAAATTGGAGTAATCTTGGGTATTGCGACATATTTTTTGCGTGGTTTATAGGAAATGATAAGTGTTTTAAAAAAACCTACTGCACTTTACTATTATACAAATCTGTTTTCCGTTAGATCCATATGGAGATACTCTACTTTAGCAGCCTGTTAAGTTGTTGTCATTTCACATTCCGTATCAAAAGTGAAATGGAAATGCAGATTATTATGCTCGATAATGGCGTAGGTTATGTTCTTCCTCTAATAAGAACTTTAATTCCTTATTAAGAGTATAATTCAGATAACTCGCGATAGTTTTTACATCAATTGCTACGTTATCATTCACTTGACATTGGCATTTCTTGTTTTTAAAATATTAGGCTAAATATTTGAGAATGCCTATCAAAGAACAGTTTGCATTCTCGGGTTGCAATACACATTTAAGTTACTTCAATTAGCAATCGCGTATTGTTTTGAAGGAATTAAACACATTATTTTAAGTCGAAATAAATACTCAGAGAGAAGAATTGTTTTATCCTAAATTAAGGAAACCTTAAATTCCGTGACAAATGAAACTGAATTACTTGCTCCATAAGATTTGGTTTTATAGGAAGGTGAATTAGAAATTTAACCTTTATCTTCTATCAGAACTCTTGTGGGATCAATGAATTACAGACTTGGTTGTTACACGAGAAAGTGATACTTTTCAGAGATTTTTTTAATAATTTTATAGGTATTTCTTTAGGAATATTCTTATAAAAACACCTCACAATTCTGCTTCTGATTTAGGGGAATTGATTGACCGACAACTTACTTTAATTGTATGCGCAATTCTCAAATTGAATTATTATTTATTGCAGGTAATTTCTCAGACTTTTTGTTTGGTCATAGGACGCATGACCATAAATCGTTAAGATATTTTTCGAAATTATTTTTATTGATTGTTTAGTTTTTCATTGTAATTCAGTAAATTGCTGCAATTGCGAGTCTGCTCTATTTTTGCAAGGCAGACAAAGATAGTGTAACAGAAGTTTTAATTAAGAGACTAAAATCTGTATTTGGATAAGTTTCTGAGTGATAATCTTGGTTCATTACAAAAATCCATTCTCACTACAATTGGCGACATCCCAGATAGAACTCGTCCATCATTATGATGTCGTTTTGACGTAGTCATAGTGTAAATGTGTCAGTCATCAATATTTTAACGTCAATTTTTTGGCGTAAATTTTTCAATGTATAGAAAGCATTTATTGTTAATATTTTATTGTTTTAAAGTATTTATCGTAGCTTAAAATTATTAATTAAACATTGTGTTCATAAATATAACGCAATTATCTAAAATGCAAGGTATTTTCAACAATAACATTTATTCAAATAACAGCAACATTAATTAATGCGGATGTACATGTCAACATATGTGCTTTTCAAAGAATTGTAGAAGAAAAATCACATATTTAAATTGTAAGTGCTCCCAGATTCCACTTTACGAGTTCTTTTTCATCTATCACTAAAAATCAAAACAATTTATTGTAATGGACATGTTTGCTTTGTTTGAATCTGATTCTTTTTTGCTTGACGTCATGAACTCATATTTTGAACTCAATTTATGATTAAATCTTTGCAATCACGAGAATAAACAACATTTCATTTTAGTGGATACCATTAATATTTGTTGTCACAGTAACAAAAAATACTCTAAGTGTAATTTATTTATGACTGAACTAAAAGTTATTTTTTAATGAGATTTTTTATTTATATATTTTTTAATTTTCTAAAATGTTATAATTTATGGAAAACCTTTAATAATATTTTAATGGGACAAAGACAAACACGTGATGGGTAGGTCTAAAATACAAAAGGTAAATTTGTAAACAAAAATACGAAAGGCAGATGTGACATGTTAGAAATAAGCATGTCAATATATAATTTCATCTGAATCTGAATCTGAACTGGCAACTATGTTACTAGCAATTATTGAAGTGTCAAATTATGTGTCAGTTATGTTTAATATTAACCATTTTAATCATCTATAACTTATTCATTATGCATTTGATTTTATTTTCTAGTAATTTTATTGTTTTACACGTCACATCTCCCTTTCGTATTATTGTTTACAAATTTTCCTTTCGTATTTTAGACCCACTGACGCGTGATATATTAATTTGAAGTATAAATGATTGAATTTCAATGGAATATTAAAATTAAAGCAGTAAAATTATGGGAGTTGTTTCATAACTGTGTAATATTATGTAGTACATTTAGTATACCATTTTGTATGAATATGAATGTTAAAAAACGAATTTATTACTTACATAATTTACTGAATATTTTGTTTAGTTTCAATTGTTCTTCTAATCTAGTTAAAATGTAATGTTGCCATTATAGTACCTTGACAAAGGGGCAGAATAGTGCCACGCAGAGCATGCATGAAAAATAAACACTACTAAAGGGTAAAAACGATGAGAAATACGATAAATTGCATAATAAGGTTGTCATCAACAAACAGGTGTTATTGATAGTTGTGATTTTGCATCAAAGATCCTAGATGGCGAGTATAGATTAAGAATTGATCCCTGTGGGACCCCTGTTAAAAGAGGTTTTCTTGATGAAAATTCTTTTCCAATAATGACTCGTTGTGTTCTATTAGACAGATAAACAGAGGACAACTTTAATCCATGTTAATGTTGGGTTAACAAACACTTTTTGATAGCTTGAGTTGAAATTGTGTGTTAATATACTTCTATATTTAGAAATTTTGATGTAATAAGCATTTATTTATGATTTACATTTAGTTTTATAAGATATTTGTCATAAATATTCATCGCATGCTGCGAATTTTGGTAATCATGCTAAGCGATCAGTCTAAATCGACAATTTTTAACCTTTTTATGCAATTTATCGTATTTCTCATCGTTTTTACCCTTTAGTAGTTTTTATTTTTCTCACGTGCTACCATGTGGCACTATTCTGCACCTTCGCCTTTCAGAAGTTTAGATACAAGGTTTAAATTCATTCTTAAACGTATTATAGAATGTCATCCAGATCTTCTAAGTATCGCTGTATAATATTGTTTGCCAGTTCCTCAATACAGAGGACTTCTGATTCGGAAATAAGCGATTGTGATGATTCCAATATAACTGTTGGATGTTCTGGTAATATTCATAATGATACAAGTATTTGCAGTTCTGACGTCCCCACGTTAATGCATGATTTTTCTGAAGACATTGAAACATCCTCTTCCAATGAAGAGTTGCCAGATGCTGATTTGCAAAATTCCTTAGCAAAGTGGGCTGTAGAGTTCAATATTTTGCATTTGGCCTTGAATTCTTTGCTCTCAATACTTCGAATATTTCATCCCCAACTACCAGCAAGCGCTAAAACTGTGCTGAAAACTCCTAGAATTGTTGATTTTGTTCCTTATTCTAATGGGGATTTTATGTATTTTGGAATTAAGGAAAATATACAATTGGACAATATTCATGGAGATATCACAGTATGATTTTATAGAACTTTTATTATAAAATCTATTAAACCAATTTTATTATTGAAATGTTCTTATAATTAACAGTGTTTTATCATTATATCAAATGCATTCCGTGATTTTAAATTGAACAAAGTAATATATTACTTTTTAATTGCTACTTTCACAAAAGATACCTAAATTATAATACTCGCTACTTTACTTATGATTTTTTATTATTATACATTTTTATTCAAACGCAGAGCTTTACTTAAAACTATTATTTCTAATGAGTGTGTTTTGCATTACATAAATAAATTATACACTTTAGATTGATTTCAACATTGATGGCTTACCCTTATATAAATCAACATCCAAGTTGTTTTGGGTAATATTGGGTGCAATGAGATGCATGCCACAAAAAGTTTTTGTTATTGCAGTTTTTTGGGGAAATGGAAAACCCCCTATCAATAAATATTTTTCTCCACTTATATCGGAACTTAAAGATCTCTCTAGATTAAAAATTGGATTTTTTGCATTAGATGCACCTGCTTGAGCTTATGTACGTCAGTCAAAGCAATGTGGTCGCTATTATGACTGCGAATATTGCAATATTTAAGGTAACTATATTAACAATAGAGTTGTTTATCCTGAAAGTGGCATTCTGAGAACTGATGCACAATTTCGTTCATCAGATGATGATGATGATCACAGAATTGGTTCTTCACCTTTATTGGAGCTACCAATTAATTTTGTGGAACAATTTCCACCAGAATATATGCATGCTGCATTACTTGGATGCATGAAAAAACTGTTGTTGATGTGGACGCAAGGTGATCTAGCTTATTGCCAGCCTAACCGGATTATTGGAGAGTGTTCATCTCAAATCATTGAGTGTCATGAATTTATACAATCAGGTATATCTGTTTCAATAATTAAGTATGACATGACTAAAAATGAGAGAGGAAATTGCGCTGTTAAATGCCAATCTCACCACAATTAAAGGCTCTTCAGCTTTCAAAGATGAAAATCAATGTAATGTCAAACTGCCAATTAGCACTGAAGCAGAATTTAATGATTTCACCATAATGAAAACTGAAGAAAGGAAAATGGTTAATCTTTTTTAGTTGATTTAAAAATTATCATTTTTATAAGAACATGTACAGTGATTTGCCTCTTCATGCTTAAAATGTTAATATGCATGCACTATTGTTTAGGATATTTTGCTTTCTCTAAAAGGAAAAGCTCAAATGCGTCCAACAACAAATGCTATTTTTGCTGCGATGTTTTCAAAAGAACTTTGTGTGCAAATTAATAATGTGGGAGCTAATGGAAAATTGGCGTTCTTAAAAAGTGAATTTTGGAATATTGTTAAATGTATGTATTTAATAATGTCATAAAGCATGTTTTTGCTTTATTTCATCAAATTGGTTATTAATATAAATCACTTTGCATGATATACAAGTGTGTGTACAAATGTAAATCCTTTGGTTTCCTTAATTATATCAATGATGGAAACTATAAGCAATTAAATACCTTAAAATGCTTAAATTGATGTTGCCCATTTAGGTGCTGTTAGACTCAACTGTTCCACAAAAGATGCCACTGATGCAGAAATTGCAGAAGCATCAAGGCGGTTTTTCAAGGGTTTGAAAGACAGACTTTTTGGTCGCGAAAAATCAAAATCAAGTGACTCTGATTGATTGTTTGCTGTCTATTAGAATTGTTCTTGTCATTACATTTATTGGGTCATGAGCTTATTAACTATACATATAATTTTATTAGGCTTGAAAATTCTATGTTCATGTTTAGTGTCATCAATGCTATCATAAATGGTTCAACTTTGTATCCAACACAGGTTTTGTTCTTAATTTATTAGATTTGTTTGGGTCATTTTTAGGAAAAGTTGAAATGATTCCAACTCCAATTTCCAGTTCATCATCCCTATTGTTATTACGACTATTTAGACAGGTATTCATTAATTTTTGTTCAATTAAATTAAGCTCATGACCTATGTTTTATTTTGTATATATACT
>CABFPE010000097.1:557444-582592 GCA_900660155.1 Hofstenia miamia
GTCCCCAGCCACTGATTTTACATGGCGACCCTGACGTGATCCTGAACAGTTCTGATGCTAATTGCAGTCTAAGTGATGTTTGGAGATGTACTCCAGTCATGTAACCTGTTTGTGAATGAGGGTGTCACATAACTTTCTTGGCTTGTTTGTTTTGGTTTGATTAGGTTGGCTGGGATGGATTTCTCCTGACCTAGCAGATTCTGTTGTTTCTATTTGGTTGCATGTTGGATATATTACTGTACCTATACCACATTAAGGTTGCTGCTGTTCTGTTATCTACTTTGTTGTTCAGTTGACAGTGCTCCTAACTGTTGATGGAAGTTTTTCTGAGAAGAGTTATATTCTTGTTATCTGTTCTTTTTACAATTTGGATTCTAATCATACTGTTATTTGTTCTCCTTTTGGGTCCCCTGGTTGGAGTCCCCTGCGCAAGCACTGGTAGCCTGAATGCTACCCCTTGTACTGTTGGATCATTAGTTAACTTATCCCTTCCTACTTCTCCTACTCAGGTTTCTCCTGTGAACCACAAATGAATACTAAACACTCGTAATGCTCCACTGATTCCAGCTCATCTGTTGACTTAATTAGCTAACCCCACCCTGTGGTTCAACCACCAGACAATCAAGATTGAGCATCTACAGGATTCATTGTCTCAACAAGTCACTCTGCAGGTTGGAAGGTGAGAGGNTTGAATGATCAGTAATTAACGATTTTGTTTTGGGGACAGATTGTCTCAAGTAGCCATGAGTCTTAAAATATGAGAATTTNGGTTAGCAACAAAAGTTGTATTGTTTGCACGTGGCCTTAAGGTGCGTTCAGACGAGAACCTTTTGATGTATATCATTTGATATACGTCAAAAAGATGCTCGTCTGAACACACATCGTTCAAATTGACGCACAAACAACTTGCATCTTTTTGACGTAGTTCAAAAGATTCTTGTCTGAACTCGCATTATTCATTTGAATGATCAGTAATTAACGATTTTGTTTTGGGGACAGATTGTCTCAAGTAGCCATGAGTCTTAAAATATGAGAATTTTGAAGCTCAGCAATTTTAACTTCAAAATGAACCCTGACGATATTGAATTTTAAATGTTCCAATTTTTTTAACAAAAGGCAGTTATTCCTTTCAATGAGGCAATATTGATTTTTCACAAATTTTGCTACTGAATTGTCAATATATTTTACATGTGTGTAGAACTAATTACAATTACTTATAAAACAGAATTCAAGCATCAATTGAAATTTAATTATATTGTTCAATTGTGTAATTACAATGAAACATTTAGGACCTCGTGAAATCAACATTTTGGGAGTCAGTTTGTTTTATATTTCATTTTAACCTAGCAAACGGAACAAGCATAATGAATGTTTATGTTATCAATTACCTATAATGAATTATTTCTCCCTACACCTCACTAATGCAGCCATTATTAGGATGGCTAGCATACCTATTGCCCTGTAGATCAGTGGGTGAGGCGAGTTTTGAATGCAGGCTGATGCACTTTCAACTGTTTCTAATTTGCATAGGAAACACTTCCTTCCATTTGAGGAGAGTTATTTCTAATCAGAACTATATCTAATCACAAAATTTAGGCCAATCCCTGCCCAGCCTGAATCTGCTCCAACCCACTTAATTCCAATTCAGCATATTTTCATGAGATTTTTTAAGAAATTTTCTACAATTTTGCGGTTTGCAAGATCAAAGTAAGGTATCTTAGAATAGAAACTATCAATAAAATCTGGGAATTCAATTGGAAATTCTAAATTCAGTTCTTCAAGAGTATATGATACTAATATACAATTTCAAGACATTAAAAAATTATATAACATTCACTAAAACTGTAGTTTATTTGTTCAATTTTAGCCCATCTTTTTCAATTGCTTAGTCCAACCCCAGACCAGCACAAGTCTATCTTTGACTTCAACTCCTGATAACTGAAGAATGCACAGGATTGGGGATCATTTCATATTAAGCTGACACAAAATAACTTTAGTTACATTTTACAACTTGCCATAATTTGAATTATTATTAGCATTGCTAGTATAATTCACAATATTTCAATACAAGTATACAGAAAGCATGTTCAAATTATTTTCACCCCTGTAAGCTATAACTTCATAAACATTTCATTCAAAATGGCTATATTTCTCCTTCTTAGTTTTACTTAAGTAGTACATTAAATTGCCCCTTGTCATAAATTACAGACACGCAGGGGTAGGCCATTTTTAATGGAGCCCTACAAATAGATTTTTCTAGTTTAGTAAAATAATCAATTTTTGCGTTTCAGACAATAGATTATTGCCAACTTCTGGCAGTAATTAGAATGAAAATATTATGTCAAAAATCATAGTAAGTTAACTAGCTTGGTACTAATAAAAATCAATATATATAACACATAAAATTTTTTTCAAAGAAAAATCATAATTGTGAGATAACAAAAAGGGTTACTTGTGCTTCATACATCTGTTAGCACTAAGAAGAAATTGTTCTAGAAAATCAAAAGGTAGATGTTTCCACTAATCATAATCACTAATGGCAAATTTGGTTCTGCCATACATACTTGATATAAATGCGGTGATCATAGTATTATTTCTTTAGGTTTGACATGAAAAGATGAGGTGTCTGGCAGAATATCATAATGGTGCGAAATAAGGTTAATGCTAAGCCTTCAATGTGCACAAAATGGTGAATAATGTTGTGGAAGCATTACATATTTTTGGGTCATCAAATTATTTAGAACATTCCACAGCCAATGCTATATAAATTTACTAGACAGGATGATAATACTTCTGGAAACGGGAATTGATTATATATTTCAGCAAGATTTAAGTGAATCTTAAATAACTGGCAATCGATTTTTTAAATTATTCAATAGGTTGTTCTATCTGGGATGTCGCCAATTGTAGTGAGAATGGATTTTTGTAATGAACCAAGATTATCACTCAGAAACTTATCCAAATACAGATTTTAGTCTCTTAATTAAAACTTCTGTTACACTATCTTTGTCTGCCTTGCAAAAATAGAGCAGACTCGCAATTGCAGCAATTTACTGAATTACAATGAAAAACTAAACAATCAATAAAAATAATTTCGAAAAATATCTTAACAATTTATGGTCATGCGTCCTATGACCAAACAACAAGTCTGAGAAATTACCTGCAATAAATAATAATTCAATTTGAGAATTGCGCATACAATTAAAATACATTGTCAGTCAATCAATTCCCCTAAATCAGAAGCAGAATTGTGAGGTGTTTTTATAAGAATATTCCTAAAGAAATACCTATAAAATTATTTAAAAAATCTCTGAAAAGTATCACTTTCTCATGTAACAACCAAGTCTGTAATTCATTGATCCCACAAGAGTTCTGATAGAAGATAAAGGTTAAATTTCTAATTCACCTTCCTATAAAACCAAATCTTATGGAGCAAGTAATTCAGTTTCATTTGTCACGGAATTTAAGGTTTCCTTAATTTAGGATAAAACAATTCCTCTCTCTGAGTATTTATTTCGACTTAAAATAATGTGTTTAATTCCTTCAAAACAATACATGATTGCTTATTGAAGTAATGTAATAACTCACTCAAAACAATTGACTCTAGGAAAATTTTCCTTGAATTCCCTGTTCTTTTTAGGAGCAATACCTTACAAACAGTTACAAGTTTTTCTCTATAGGAATTGTTTTAAATGCTAATGTGGAAGAATGCTTACTTCCTAGATAACTTAATTAAGATAAATAAAGAATCTTTTGCTAACTGATTTATTTGTACACTAAGGATTGATTAATACAACAATCAATAAACTATAAATTTAAATAACTGAAATAACTAAAAAGATTAGACCCAATAGACGTTCTTACATTTACCAACTTAAATGCAGTTTCAAAACGTTTTACCTGGGAGTGATTTATTTTGGATGTAGGGAACAAAACTGAAGTCTTTCACTCTGAAATCAGCCAAAACAATGTGAAGAACTGTCTTTTGGGATTGAAAGTTCTTGAGAAATCTGCCTAGTATTCTCTCTGTCCATGATAGAGAGCTTTACCAAAAAAATTACAAGTTGTCAACTTCTGAATATTGAGCTTGCAGTTGATTGGTATTCTCTGTCTCTCTCTCTATCTTATTTGTATGGATCTTTTATAGGCTTTCTGACGTCATCCTTTTCTGATTGGGTCTTCATCACATTTTACATCATTGTTTCCAAAAATAACTGCCATTTACATCATTATCAGATTTTAAGGTCACTTTCATCAGCTCCATTTTTCTTTTGTAAGTGCATAATAGCTCAGCTTTTGTTTCTTTGAAACTGTTTTGACATTCACTTATAAAGGTGCAAGCATTCCTTTGAAATCTTTAACATAAACATGATATTTATTCAAGAGACCCTCTAAGTATTTCTTTTTTCCATAATATGAGCACTTAAAAACAGAATAAAATTTTTTTATGTTTGGCATACAAAGGATTACACAACCTTTAATTCAAACAACTAAGTCTTTTTGAGATTTATCAATTTTAAATTTAAAAAGAATATATGAATTTATGAAAAATTCTCCAGCATTGAATTTATAAAATCTTTTTTTAGACTTCCATTTTCATCACATTTGCCACTGCTAGATTTGACTTATGAAATTCAAGAAATTCTATGCAAATCTTACCACTATTTCTTTAAAAGATTCCAAATTTTAAGTATCATTTTCCAATGCATCTCTATAGGATAAACACCAATAATGTTTCATGCATAGTTAACTCTCTTTTTCTTTTCAAGCTTGGGTTACTTGATTTATATTAGGATAATGAACTGTTGGAAGACCTGGTGAAAATGTTCTCCTAGTATGAGAAATTACTGGACTATCCTCTCTTGGTGCAACTCTCAAACACATGTCATTTTCTTTGATTACACACAGTTTATCAGAATATTTGCTTCCTTTCCATTGATCATGGCCTTCTTCACTTGTGACTATGACTATTTTTGAGTCTCCTTGGTGACCATGTAAATGTCTGAGAGGATTTTGCAATATATCCCATATCTTCTTTCTGATACAAAATGCTAATGAAAGAGCTGAAACTGCCCCTATTGCGGTGGTTAGAAAAGGCAAAAGAATTGAAATCTTCCATGGTGTAAATTCCTGCAATTCTTTTGGTGAGATTATTTTTGCTTCAGACAATCTGTCTCCCAATGGTTTGGCAATTTTTCTCCACTCTTCAATTGAGTTAGGGCTTAGTTGATTATTTTCCTTGAGATGTACTTGAACCTCTTGAATCAAATTTTGATGTGCTTGGGCTGTCAACAGGTAGGGTTGTTCTTGCAATGCAGGAAATGCATCATATATTCCTCTCAGAAGTCTAGATATGGTCACATCCATTTTTTATATCCTTTCTGACATGTCATAAGATCTTGTCTTATTGTGACACTTTTCCCTTCCAGAATTTGTCCACATCCCAGCCTTATGATACAGGCTCTACAAGCCAGAATCCTTTTTGGCATGTATTTCTTTTTGATAGAACTATTAGTAAAAAATTTGGTGCTACATGGTGAAACAAAAAGCCACCTACCATAACCTAGGTTCTTAGCGTTTTCTGCAAGAATGTGAGATATAACTTTCATTTTACATAGTTCAAAAATTTGTGTTTCCATTCCAAAGTACAGTAATACTAAACATGAACTGGCTTTATTTCAATAAGTCAGGAAACCCTGTTCACAAATTCTTAACAACCCACCTTTGCAAAATTTTAATATTTCAGAGTCTAACTCTGCCAACATACCTTAATCTCTACTCACTGCTAAATATGATGTCCCTAACAACCACTCTGTAAACAGCTTTCCATCTGGGGATGCCATTGGAAGTGAGGTCACGTGATGTGTGTAGAATTGTTGACTCATTGCTTTGATTGGTTCTCCCATTCTTACATGAAGACCATATTGTGTGATATACATGGCTTTTACAAGTTTAGATTGATAGTATGCTAAGATCCATTTTGTGGTTAAGGTGGGGGACAAGCATGTTTCACATTAGAGTTCTTCCTGAGCTAAAACTGTTACTAATTTTTTTAAATCTTTAGGAGAAACTAAACTTGGAGGAAGATAACCTTCAGTCAAGGATGGTATCACTTGTAATAACAGAGCCATGTAACTTCTTAACCCTATCCTAAAGGATTTTAACCCTGTCAATTTCATACTTAAATGAGCTGTCCAATTTATTTGGTCTATGTATAAGCTGTGGAATTCACAGTAAAATCTAGCTACATATGGAATTATCTTTTGCAGTTTGTGCATTGAATCAATAAGTTTCTTCTTTTCCTTCCACAATTTTTTTTAATTCAGTTGCTACCAACACAAACTTCTCATCAGTTTGAGTGGATAGGAGATTTATGTATTTGGTATGTTGATTTGTGCCTGCTACTAATTCCTCTACCTTATCTTTTAGGTGTTTTGTTTGCTCACACTTTCTGAGCCAGCATTTTATGGGTTCTGCAATGGTAGCTCCAACCTTTGAGGAAGGTAAGATTGAGTCCCTGATTCTGGTAAACTTTCTGGAATTAACATTTTTGCTTGAATTTTCATTTCTTTCAATTCCATTTCAATCTCCTTTCCTTCTTGATTTATGAGACATGCTAGCCAGCTTATTATGCTTTCCCCTTTTGATTCTATCTTCACACATGTTTGCTTTTCTCCCTCTCTCTTTAGCTCATATGTTGGCATTTTTCTGATTATCTCTTCTGAAAAATTTACTGCTGGAAAAGGTATTATGAATTCAATCATTTTCCAATGTTCTGTTTGCATGACTTCAAATTGTCTATTGAACAAAATTCCATTCTCTATCTGTCCAACTATTGGTATCCATAGAAAACTGTAGAATATGATTTTCACGAGAGCAGACATCCTAAATTATAATATCATTGCATGACTTCAATTAGTAATTGAAACTGTACTCATTACTAATAAATTTTACAATTTTAACTTCACTGTTCATTAGGTTCTCATTTATAATTCTGTAGAAACACACTCCATTCAACAGTAATTTCATCCCTTTTCTTCTGGTCTAACTGCACCACTGCTCTGCCAGGAAGTTTGGGTGCTTGGTGGCAAACTGAGCATACAATATCATCAACCTCTCCCTTAGCTCCAAATGATTTTTTGACCAAACTTTGTCTGATGGTAATCTGATCTTGCTGCATTGGAGTGTCTCCTCCAGCTTTTGAAAAACACTCTCATTTTTCTTTCTAAATTGGAGTGTTCTCTGTGCCAACTCATAAGTAATCTGCAAATCAAATCAGCTATCATGTGGCTGAAGGCCTTGTTCTCTTAATTTTCTGAGCCTATCTGGGCACAATTGCTCTGCCAAAGATGTTAATGAAGAGGAAGGCATCTCCTGAATAATGGCTTCTAGTAGTTGTTCTTCTTTAATCTCCTGCAGACATTGTATATTTAATAGGACCATGATCTTCATCTCTATCCTATAAGCAAGATCATATACAGGAATTCCCCAGTTATGCAACCCAACATGGGCAACTTGGGTGCCATTGAATAATACCATTCCTGTTGCTTTCATCTTTTTTAATTTCTCATATATTCGTTCTGCCTGGGCATTGGTACCATTTAATAACGCTAAACAGTATGTTCCTTTCTTACAAATTCTAGAAACTCCTGCATTCTTTTGATGTTTAATCACTCCTGCAATTGGGCCATATTCCTGCTATATAGAAGGTTGTCTGTTATTTCAATTTGTTTTCATGCCTTCCAGTACATTTTTCTACCCTCTAGATCATGATGATGTAATGTGGACAGTGGATAGTTTACTGCCAATGGTGGCTTCAGCAGATACTTGAGAGAAGTCTCACCATTATAAACCAAGCAGTCTAGAGGGACCATCACAATTCTACTGCAGGTTATATTAACTTCCTCAATTTGCCTTCTAGCCATTTTGATCATGGGTAGAGGGATTTCTCAAGGCCACACCATGGCGCCAATGAACTCCAGATCTAATGCCACCAAGCATTCATTTTCCCATGATCAACTCTGGACCACATGTATATATTTTTGTGTGATGGTTTTTGGTTTCTGTATCTTAGCCTCAAATTCTCAGTACAAATGCTCATTATTTTGGTGGGCTACTTGAATCTCCAAAATCTCCATATCATCTTCATTTTCATGAGATTCCAGACCACCATCATTTTCTATGATCATGTCTGTAGCCAGGCATGGCGATTCTTTTGGGGAAGTTCTTAATTGAGGGTAGTATAGTGTGACTGTCCTAACACTGTTGCATCGTCTCCATTTGCTTCTGTATTTCTTTTTGGATATTTGGCCTGGAATCTAGCTAAATAAATTACTGGCTAAGTACTTAAAGTGCACTCCTAACTAAGAAAACTTTTTATCTGATTCCACAATCAAATTTACAAACTACTGTAATGAGTACAGCTTGGAATATTTAATAACACAGTTTTAATTTGTTAATTTTTCATGCAGCTGCACCATTTCCATTTTGTTTGTTTACTAATGTACCCTGACTTGTTCAATATAATGAGAACACCCTATTGATTTTACAAATTAATTTTAAACCTCTGCCAAATCTTAAACCCATAAATCCATAATTTCAGACAGAGCTGCATCTGTCTATCTCCCAGCTTGGTGTTAGCTGCTTCAATACATGTCTTTAGACATTACTGAAAACTGGCTATTTTAATTAATAATACACTAAAACAGCTTCCTAACTTCCATTGTACTAATTTGTAGGTACAAGGTTACATTTTTGGTCAAGGTCTAGTACTGTCATTAACTTTTACACATTTGTTACTGTTTACTTATGGTGTAACTACTAGTTTACATATCAGTCTTGGAGTGCAGTATTTTAATTAATCCATGTAATATCCTTCATATTGTAGTATATATAACTTCTACTAGAACATTGAATTAACTATGTAAATATTAATTCTAGGTAAAAACATTTATTTTCTAATCACTAAATTGATTAATATAAATTGTTTATGTTCTAGGGTGGTGATAATCCTTTTCTGCTGGAGCATGTGTCTTCTTTGACAGCTTCTATGTTCTGTGTGGACACTCGCCACCCTAAACCTTTCCATTGGGGTTATGTAACTCTTTACTACCCAGACCTCCTTTCCTAAATGGCTTGAAAGTCTGGTGTAGTAGTACTCCAGAAATATCCAGGTCCTCATTGTAGGTTCCTAAAAACAATTACTACTTTTCACTATTCATGCATTTGAACTAAATCACAACACCTAAATGATAAACAGTAAAAAACAAAAAAAAACATTTCTATCTATATACACTATAAATGTGACCAAGTCCAAAAATGGTGTATTTTTGTCCCAATAGCCAACATCAGAGTGACTTCTTTGTTCTACTACCATGCAATTTGTTTGTTTTCTAAACATAATTATCAAACTTAAGACACTTTGATTTTTCATGCACTATATAATTTTTTGAATTATTCATGCATTTTATATTTTTGGACTTCACAACCAGGCTAGCAAGGGTCCAAAACGGTTTGGAGGTTTTCTCTCACAGCTATGATAAGCCTCCCTTTGAAATGGCCTGTCTGGAACATTATCTTCTTCTTCTCTTCATACCCAAATTGGTTCTAGCTCCAGGTTGCGTCCCAGGTGGTGTCACATTAATCAGTTCCAGGTTGGGAATTTCAACTTGCTGACATAATGCTAGTTCATCTTTGGCTTCTTCTTTCCCTTGATTTTCTGTTTCCAATTCTTCCATCTTCTCTTTTTCTAGACTGTTTTCCTTATATGGCTTCAACCTGTTTATGTGAACAATTTGCCATTTCTTCCTGGGATATTTTAGATGCTTAATCTGTATATTTACCTTATTAGTTACTTTTACCACTTCATATGGCCCTGAGTAAGGACTATGCAATTTCTTCACCATTCATTTCTTAATTGCAGGGTGGTAAAGTAAGACTTTATCACCCTCTGTGAACTCTTGGAAACACACCTTTTTGTTATAGTAATTGCTCATCATTTCCTGTGCTTGTCCAGTGGCTTCTATCACTGCTTGCTTTAGGCAACTCAGATTCATCTGAAGATCTAAAATATATTGATGTATATTATCATAATGCAGTCTTTGTTCTTCAGGTTCTGGTAACAGTAGTTGCACTGGAACCTGAGCTTTCCAACCAAGCATAACTTGAAATGGCAAGACTCCTGTTGTCTGATGTCAATTTGTGTTGTATGCAAAACAAGCTTGTTCTATGAACTGATCCCAATCATTTTGATCTTCTTGGATATATTTTGAAATTATATCAATCAATGTTTTGTTCCATTGTTCTGTTTGTCCATTTCCTTGAGGGAGGAAGGCCATTGTCCAAAGTTTCTTTATATCTAAAAGAAAACATAGTTGATGTATTAGATTACTCTCAAAATTTCTTCCTTGATCTGTTAAAATGTGATTGGGAAGACCAAACTGGGTAAATACTCTATTAACTAATACTTTGGCTGTTGATTCAGCATTGGCATCCACTAGAGGAAAAGCAAATGAAAATTTTGAAAATAAATCCACTACTGTTAAAATCCATTTGTTTCCATTTTCACTTTTTGGAAGTGGTCCCATGAAATCAGCTGCTATTATTTTGAAAGGGTAACCTACCTTAATTGATTTCATTTTATTACATTGTTCACAAGCATTTATATATGATACAACATCATTTGACATCCCTGTCCAAAAATACAACTCCTTAATTTTTGCCATTGTTTTTGCTTGTCCCAAATGTCCTGCTGAAGGATTTTGATGCACTGCCTCTAAAATCTTAGATATAAATACTCTAGGTATGATTAATCTTAAAGGTTGTTTAGGTTCCCTAAGATATAATATTTTATTTTCCTCATATAGATTGTCCCATTTAGACCAATAATAAAACATTTACCATTAGGAACCTGACAAAAATTGTCTATCTGGTTGTTTTGAAATCTTTTCTAAAATTAACTTTTTATATATTGGACCAATTATTACGTCTTATTTTTGAGCTTGTACGAATTTTTCTTTCTCCTCACAATCCAATTGTATTGAGAATGTTAGTAAGTCTTTCAGATCATCAACTCCCTCATCTTGCTCTCTCAAAAATACTGGATCCAATCTGCTTAATCCATTAGCATTTTGATGTTTAGCTCCAGGTTTATGTACTATGTTGAAATCAAATTCTGCCAGAAATGCAATCCAGCAATATAATTGACCACTTATTTCTTGAAAATTCTTTAACCATTTTAGACTAGCATGATCTGTGATTACTGTAAACTTCCTGCCATACAAGTAATGTTTGAATTTTTGAGTTGCCCAAACCACTGCTAATAATTCCTTCTTTGCAGTGGAATAATTTAATGCACAACTAGCATATGCAACCACTGTTTCACCAGGTTTGTCTTTTTGTGCCAACATTCCTCCCAGCACAGTCCCACTTGCATTGGTCAACAGGATGAATTTCTTTGATAAATCTGGATAATCCAGAATTGGAACTGAAATTAATTTTTGTTTTAGATTCTCAAATGCCTCCTGTTGGTCCTTTCCCCAGTTATATGGGGCATTTTCCTTAACAATTTGGTTAGTGGACCTAGGAAACTGCATTGCTGTGTCAAATTTGATAGTGGTTTGAGATGCTTTACTGCTTTGATTTTCTCCTTGTCACATTCTAGTCCCTTTTTAGAGATTTTGTGGCCTAAAAATTTGATTTCCTTCTGAAAGAATACGCACTTCTTTGAACACAGCTTTAAACCAGCCTTCCTGAGTACTGTTGCCACTTTTGCAAAGTTCTCCAGCATCTGTTCAAAGGTTCTCCCAATCACTAGGATGTCATCTAAATATACCAAACAAGCTTTATAAAGTAATTCATCTAAAATACAATTCATTAATCTTTGAAAACCACTAGGGGCATTTCTTAACCCAAAAGGTACTCTTTGAAATTCATTATGACCCCAAGCTGTAGAGAAAGCTGTCTTTGGAATGTCACATTCTCTAATTTTCATTTGATGGTACCCACTTACTAAATCTAATGTAATGAAAAACCTGGACCATTGTATTGAGTCTAAAATATTTTCGATGTTAGGTAAAGGGTATGCACTCACATCTTCCAACTTTTTGTTGACTGTGCTCCTATAATCAACACAGTCTTAATTTCCCATTCCTTTTTCAAATTAGAACAATGGGCTATTCCAAGGTGAAAATGATTTCCTAATTACCCCTCATTTTAACAACGTATTAATTTTTTCCTTGAGCTCATCTTGAAATGCCAATGGCACCTGCCTCAGCCTACTATTTACTGCCTTTTCATCAATTGTGTTCAATTCCAATGGCAACATGTCACAACTTCCCAGTTCTTTTGAGCTTAAAGCAAATATGTCTTCAAATTTTTTGATTTGTAACTGAAAGGTGTGTTTTTCTGTTTCCAAGATTTCTACCCCATCAAATCCAATTTGTTTAAGAATTTCTGCCATTCTCTCTGACTGTTGATCTTCTGGAACATTTCAGTTAGATGTCAGAGCCTTTTGTTTATCTAAATGCATTGAAAACTTTACAAAGTCCTTAAGTTTGTTTTGATTTGGAGTGGGATTAATAATTTTGATTTCCTAAGTCATGTTTCTGTCAAATTCATAACTGTTACTTTCATTCTTAAAATAAACCCTATTTGTCTCAAAATTAACTGCCCTTTGGCATGTTTTTAATACATCACACCCTAATATTACAGTTTCTAATAAGTCAATTACAACAAATACATTTGCAGTAATTTTTTCAGTGCATAATGTGATTTTGATTTTAGCAGCATAGATTTTTGTGGAATTATCTGAATTGATTTGATTGCCCAAATTATTAATAAAACTCTCATTCACAAGGGAAATTGGACTGCCAGTGTCTATCAAAATTTTTGTTTCACAACTTTGTACAGGCAATTTAATATAAACCAGTGAGTTAATATTATTATCTAAATTGTGTAAATAGATTTGGGTTTTTATGGCCAGACTCGTCTTTAGCCCAGCCCTCTCTAGTTTAAATCTGCTTTTTCTTGACTGTCTTTGGACAAATCTGGGATAGGTGTCCTTTTTCATTACATTTGAAACAAATGACATTAGACCAATTGTACTGATTTGATTTATTACTAGATACCATCACTTTCTTTTCAAATAATTTGTTGATTTTGTCAGTCAAAGCTTTAAGTTGTAGTTCTACTTTTTCCCAACCTTTCATATGTTCATCTGCCTGCATAATATGGTGAACTTTTGTTAATTTATGTGGCCTTCTTTCAATGGCAATAGCACTTTCAGCACTTATAGAAATGGCCAGAGCTTCTTCCAGATCCTTTGGATTTGCTGTTCAAACCTGGAATCTTATTTCACTATCATTTATACTTTGATGAAGGTGCTTTTTGCCAAACTACAGTTAATCAATTCCACTGGCATCTTTGGATAGGCTCTAACCAATAATCTCTTTGGAAAATTCCAGAAGACTTTCCTTATCTAACTGCTTCCAGGCCCTCAATATAGTTTCACTTGTCACTTGTGAGTTTGATATGAACTTCTTAGATAATATTTCAATCAAGTTATCATAATCATCATCGTCTCTAACTTGACCCACCTCCAAAGGCAATGCTGTGTAGATGCTTTTTGCATGACCCTTAAAACTCAAAGCAATATACCTAGTCTTTACTTTGCTGTCTTCCCAACCATTTAATTTGCATAGCACAGTAAATGTTTGGAGCCATTCTGTAAAGCCCCCTGTTTCAGTAAAATAGAATTTTTCAGGTGGCATCAACAGTTTCTACGCCATTATTTTAAACTGAAAACCTAAACAAATTCGTGTTTAAATTATTACCTTCAACTAACTTTTAATTTAACTATTTACTATAAAAGTTGAATAGTTTACAGGTCTCCCTAATTTAAATTTTCGTCACATTTAAATTCTTAACTATCCCTCAAAACTCTGAAGAACTTCCTTGTTTTAATATTTTTTGTGAGTCTGAATTTACTTAATTTTCTTGTTATTTCCCAAAAATTTTATCTCCAAGATCCCAGTAAGCATCAAGCCGTCATAACAACGTCGTTTCAATACCCAGAAACAACATCAAAAAACTGTTGTTATTTGAAACATCAAACGCTGCTAAAACGCCATACAAAAAAACGCCATTAGAATGCAAGGAAAACGCCAACAAAAATCCTTATAGAAAAAGACATTTAGACATCCAATCAGGCATTTATCTTAACTAAATGTGATATTATATGATATACATGATATATGTTAATCATATATACAATGTAGAATAATATATATATATATATATATATATATATATATATTCCAGGGCTGTATAAATTTACATTCAAGTGTGCGTAGGGAAAGGCATTGCAAAAGAGCTCTGTGCAGCGGGTGCAAAAGTTTACATTACTGGTAGAACTCTTAAAAAGAATGACAATGTTCCAGGTTCATTAGAGGAGACAGTAGCAGAGGCTGGTGTAAATTGCATTCCTGTTCAATGTGATCACTCGAATGCAAATGATATACAGAGTTTGTTTGAAAGAATAAGCAAAGACAATGATGGTCGCTTGGATATTTTAGTGAACAACTGCTTTTCAGCAACAAATGAAATAATTATGGGAATTGAGAAAAAATCTTATTTCTTTCAATTGGAACCAGAATTTTGGGATAAAGTCAGTAGAATTTCTTTAATTAGCTATTTAATAACAATAATAATATTAATAATAATAATTATTATAATAATAATAATTATAATAATATTAATAATAATAATAATAATAATAATAATAATAATAATAATAATGGGCCCCAGTGGCCAAGGGGTAATACGCGAAACTGGTACCGCGAAAACTTGGGTTCGAGCCCTGCCCCGACCCTTTCCTAATATGAAAGTGACAATGAAAGAAAAGGTTCTCAGTCCTCGGCAGGCCTTAAATGGCCAGAGGGTGCGAAGAATCTCCGGTCAGGTAGACTCCACAATCGGGAGCGTATACTTGAGAAGTGGCAGCATGGGATCCACACAGACCAACGGACAACGGCACAAATGGGCATTTCTGATACAGAAGGATCCAAAGAAAGGTAGAGAAGCAAGCAACTTCAGGCCAATACCATATCTGCCAACAACGTGGAAATTGCTAACTTCTGTAATTTAAGTAGGCTGACATGTTACTTAGAATAGAAAAGGTTGATACCAGAGGAGCAGAAGTGATGTAGGACAAAGACAAGAGGATGCAAAGATCAGTTGTTGATAAACCAGGCGGTGGTGGAGAATTGTAGAAGAACGAAGACAAACTTGGCAATGGCATGGATAGAGTACAAAAAGGCATATGACAGCATATCACATAGGTGGGTATTGAGGACGTTAGAGGCCAATGAACACAGAAAAGGGTTGAGTTTCTGGAGATGGAGATGGGAAAGTGGCAGACTGAGATAGACGGACACAGGCTGAGGTTTAGGCGAGGCATATTCCAGGAAGACAGCTTAGCACCATCACAGAAAAGTTAAAGGAGATAGGCATAGGGTATGAGATGGAGAAGAATGGTAGAGCAGTAAGTCAACAATGGTACATGGAATAAGTAGAAGCACAACCTAGAGGGTCAATACTGGAGGTTAAGATGCTTCAACATACAGACAACCAAGGTGATAGAAGCACGGAGGCAAGACATAGTAGTAGCAGACAAAGAAAAAAGATTGGGAACAGTGATTAACATAGCAGTACCAAAGGACAGGAATGTAGANTCTCCGGTCAGGTAGACTCCACAATCGGGAGCGTATACTTGAGAAGTGGCAGCATGGGATCCACACAGACCAACGGACAACGGCACAAATGGGCATTTCTGATACAGAAGGATCCAAAGAAAGGTAGAGAAGCAAGCAACTTCAGGCCAATACCATATCTGCCAACAACGTGGAAATTGCTAACTTCTGTAATTTAAGTAGGCTGACATGTTACTTAGAATAGAAAAGGTTGATACCAGAGGAGCAGAAGTGATGTAGGACAAAGACAAGAGGATGCAAAGATCAGTTGTTGATAAACCAGGCGGTGGTGGAGAATTGTAGAAGAACGAAGACAAACTTGGCAATGGCATGGATAGAGTACAAAAAGGCATATGACAGCATATCACATAGGTGGGTATTGAGGACGTTAGAGGCCAATGAACACAGAAAAGGGTTGAGTTTCTGGAGATGGAGATGGGAAAGTGGCAGACTGAGATAGACGGACACAGGCTGAGGTTTAGGCGAGGCATATTCCAGGAAGACAGCTTAGCACCATCACAGAAAAGTTAAAGGAGATAGGCATAGGGTATGAGATGGAGAAGAATGGTAGAGCAGTAAGTCAACAATGGTACATGGAATAAGTAGAAGCACAACCTAGAGGGTCAATACTGGAGGTTAAGATGCTTCAACATACAGACAACCAAGGTGATAGAAGCACGGAGGCAAGACATAGTAGTAGCAGACAAAGAAAAAAGATTGGGAACAGTGATTAACATAGCAGTACCAAAGGACAGGAATGTAGAAAGCAAGGAGAAAGAGAAGATAGACAAGTACAGGGAGCTCGCAGTGTAAATAGAATGGCTGTGGAAGTTAAAGAAAGTTGAAGTAGTCCCAGTAGTTGTAGGAGCACTAGGAGCAGTAAGTAAGAAGCATAAGAGATACTTGGAGGAGTTGGGAGTACCAAAGTGGGGAGGATCAGTAGCACAGAATGCAGCATTGTTAGGAACAGCAAGAGTCCTGAGGAAAGCTCTCAGACTCCCTGGGAACTGGTGAGTTCCCCGAGCTGAGAGGAATACCAGCATGAAGCTGTGAGAAGTAATAATAATAATAATAATAATATCCTACTGTTCGTTTTATGTTTCTTCCTTTTAAAGAAGAGAAATTTATAATTCGTGTGATGGAATAGCGTAGATCTTAAAATTCCTCTACTAAATATTAATCTAAATATTAAACTGGTATGTACGCATACTTACAATATTGTTTTTACAAATTTTCTTTCACAGACATTGAATGAATAACGTACACTCTCTGCTTTGAATTTCCTCTCTACATTTCTTAAAACTTGTCAAATTTTTAATGTGCTTGCTAAAACCACAGTAAAATAGAAATTTTTTTTGTAACAGATTTGTATAAATCTTCTGATTCACGTAAATGTTCTTCTTTTAATATTTTTAAATTGGCCTTTGAAGTTTATGTTAAAATTCATATTTTTAATTTATCAACTTGTTTACCAGTCATTGCTTCCCTATATGATATGCATTAGTTGTAGCTATTCCTGCACCACAAAATACTAAATAATTTCTTTCATTGAATAGTTGATTCTAATGCTAGTTAAACCAAGTAATATATTATCACTCGTGCTAAGTATTGCTTCAAAGTTTATTCACATAAATTAATCCTATAAATGTAATAGTTCAACAATGTCGGACTTCGCGCTCATTACATTGCAAATGTTTATGCTGCCAGACTGATGGTTCCTGCAAAAAAAGGTGTGATTGTTCATATAAGTTCTATTGGTGCTGACAGGTACTTTTTTAATGTTGCCTATGGTGCTGGCAAAGCGGCATTAGATCGAATTTCTAGTGATTGCGCCCATGAATTAGGGGTAAGTAAAGTACCAACATTTAAGCCATGATCCTAATGATTCAACATTTATAATCAATGAAATACATCGTGATAAATTTGTAAAATATAACGAATAATTTAAGATTTATCACGCATTAATCAAGCAGTCTATGTCAATTTGTTTATGACAATATAACACTTTGTCAATAATAGTAATTCTATAGGCGCTTGAATATAATTGTTTAATCTATAAGTATATAAGATAAAATTTGCAAAATTCTCATTATGTCCAACTTTATGGGGTGTGCTGACTACAATCGTGGAGTTGATTTACCAGATTAAAATTTGCATAAATTTTCTAAATGGAAGTCAAGCAATCACTGGCCTTATCTACACCCTCATATTCTGTAGATGTGGCATGCAATAATGCACATATTTCTAAACAACGGAGATAAACTAAACAAACACTATTTTTAAATCGTTTTCACTTGCTGAGAACCATATAGAGCGACATAGTCTTCAAAAACGAAAAAAGAGAAGGTGCTTAAAATGCTGCCCTTACCACTAAGCTTATAGATAAATTGTAATATTTTCAAGTGTTCATGAATCACATTGTAGTGTTTGACATTGTTAGATTTGTGGTCTTATCTGAATGACTATATCTTTATCTATGAATGAATTATTACATGCCCTATAAGCTTTCATTCCAATGATCCTAGGAAATGTTTAACAGGGGCGGTTACAATTTTTTGTCTAAAAATATTATAGAACGATTACATATTTGAAAGTTATGCAAAATCTAATCATATTTTGCAAAAATTTCAATGATTTATGATGTTCTTGAAATCTAAAATTTGTACACATGAAAGCCAGTCGTTTTAAGTCGGCCTTCTTTGATGCGATAGCCGGAAATGTTTGGGAAAAATGGTTTTTATAGCATGAAGAACACTAAAAAATGTCTCTGTCGTGCTAATCACATTAATATACCGCAATTTCCTAAAATGTTTTTGAAGGAGATAGGAGGTCGGCTGTAACTCCCCACAACCGCGCTTTGTTCGTATTACTTTCTTTACAGATCAGGTTATATATGATTGGTGGAGATGAGTCGAATGAAGCATAATTCAAAACTCGAAATTTCAATAACTAAATATTACAGTGAAATTTAAACAAGTAGGAAAATTCATAAATTATCCAAAATATTAAGACTGTATTTTACAAACTATTTTGCCAAGATGATCTCATTTGACCTTTACCATCATTTGCATTTAACAAAGATGTGATTATATCCTTAGTTTTTAGCATAAAATTACTTATAGTTTACATTCAATATCTATAGCAACAAATATTTAGCAATGATTGAATATTTGTGTTTTAGGAATATAATATCACAAGTCTTGCTGTCCATCCGGGACCTGTAACTACAGAACTAGCACGGAAATTCTTCGAAGAAGCCAAAAGTCCAGAAATGGTAGGAAAATCAATTGTCTCCCTCGTATCTGATCCAGACATTTTTCAACATAGTGGGAAAGTTTTATCAGCAAAGGAATTGTTCAAAATGTACAGCTTGAATTTTGATTATAAAGAATATAATGTAATTTTTGAAAACGAAAATGCCGTTTCTTTAATATAACCTATGTAGTTATTGCAATTTTGAATGTATACAAGTGCAAAGAAGATTTGAGTATACGTTATGAAAATTACTTAAAAACATCGAATGTGAATAAGATAAAACCAAGTAGTTCTAAATAACTATTTAATAAAACTAAAAAAGAATTTATCTATAAAAAGTACACAATTCAATAGGTGTGAATAATTTTAACATTAATTATCATAACCTACTTTTAATAATCAAAATTTTGAAATTCATCGCCTGCAAAAACAGAAAGTACCGTTTTTTGTTTTGTTCAATTAAAAAATATAAAATTATATTTATGAGAGTAGTTTTATAGTTTCGTATCTCTCTAGAGACGAACGTGCAACACGTCATTTGGTAGCAAATATTTGAAATCGGATTCTGTTGTTTAATTTAAATATATATATTAACTTAAACTACATATTAATATATAAGTAGAATTACTATATATATATATATATATATATATATATATATATATATGATAAGGTTGAGCAAAATTTTCTAAAGGCATCTTAAGTATTTGTACCAAGAATAGCGAAAAAGATCATTCAAATTTAAAAATCTACATTTGAAACTATTCGCTAATATTTCAAAATTCAACAAAGGTCATTCATTTTCAATTGTCAATCATACTTTCAAATCGCAATTTCAAAAAAATCAAAACAGATAATCGATGCTCCTAATCATTCTTTAAATGAAGGACTTCTTAAAAGCACGATGAAAAATACTAGAACATTACTAAGATCAACACCATCACATAAAGCATTATACACTAAGCCCTTCCTTATGAACATTTAGGAATTTCCTATTTACATTTGTAAAAAAAAATTATAATTGTAGTAATAAATGTAGAATTTGTGAGCTTCCATCTGCTACTATTTCCCAACTGTTAAATTCTGCTGCAAAAACTATAAATTTGATGAATCTCGTGAAGAAAATATATCCGTTCACTGTTTTTGCTTCTTTTATAGCGCTTGCGCCTCATAGTGCAAAAAACGGTAAGTTTAAACATGTTACCTAGACGTTTGAGTTTATCATATCAGGGTACAAAATAAGGAAACCACACTTAAAATTAGTTATGTCAGAGATGAACTGGCTACCGCTGGCTGAACATGGTCGGTTTAGGCTGAGAGCTAAAAATTACAAGCACTAGAAACTGGTCTTTTTAGTACTGTCGTAGCGAAAGCAAAAAAATAATTGGATGACATATTTAATACCTGAACTTGAAGATCAAAAGTGCTTCAAGCAAATTACTTTGATTCAATATTAAGTTAAATTCTCCAAATGCACTGATGCATTATAAAAGGTTGATTTCTTTTAGTCAACTTGGTCATCATTTTAGTTGTTGGTTCACCTCATTGGTTACATTTTTAATGTATTGATGTTTTGAAAAAGCAAATGTTAATTGGTTTGTCTTGTTATTCATATTTTGAACAATAATTTAAATAAGTGAGTTTTCTAGACATTCAGCCTTCATGAATTTCCTATTATTTATTGCTATGCCAAAAGTAGCTGCACTCCAAAATAAATTATTACAACTATTTAATTTAATAAAACATTTAATATTTGTAAAACTGCCAGCGAGCAAAAATAGGAGCAAGATATTGGCAATACTGTTTGGATTTACTAATTAATTTTCATCTAAAAATAGCACATATATTTGGGGGGTCTGATAAGTAAGATGACCCAAATAAGTCATGAAGTCATAAAATACGATCATATTTCAAGGCAAAATTTTTGGAGTCATATTTTGTTATATAGTCTTTCCAAACAGCAAACAGCAAGGATTGATGGACCATTGATGGCCCACTATTGTTTCCACTGTGGACCATTATTGGAGTCGGACCGCTGGACCATTAATGGCCCAATTATAAATCCAATAATGTAAACTAACTGCAATCAATATGGGGATATTTTTTTACATAAACAATAATTTATTACAAAACTAATTTATATTCATTGTTTATAACGTAAATGTACTTTAAAATATTTTATAATATTTTTTTGAAATCATTTGAATTTGCTCAAAAATACTTTATTATTGGCCTATTGTTAGATATATGGCTGGGCCATTAATAGCCCAGCGGCCAAACGCCAATGATGGTCAATAATAGAAACAATAATGGACCATCAATGGCCCATGAATCCTTATTACTTGGGTAATAGGTCATATTTAACTTACTCGCTCTCTTTTTGAAATGTGTAACAAAATAATTTTTGTAGGTGTTGTATTTCCTCAACTTCAGGCATGTTATGCTATTAATTGTGTGGTGGAGAGATGTTGTTCCATGCTAAAGAAATTATTAAGCAAAGACAGAAATTTCTTGACAAAAAACTTTATAAACTATTTCCTGATTATATTATTATAATTATTTTAATATTTTATTTCCTTAGCCTGTTTTTTTGAAGTCATGAATAAAGTCACAATGTGACAATTAAGAAGTCATATCTAGGTGGTCACCAAAATGATAAGTAACAGGATCTTGCACTTCTCCAGACACTAGACAGCGGAAAATAGAAACCGAGGGCGCAAATATTAGTTTTGACATGTATTGTAAGTGTACTGGCAGTATTTGACTGATTGTCGTAAATGTTATTAGATACGCATAACATTTGTTCAATTTGTGAATTTTAGATTATGTACGACTAAATATGTTTATTTAATAATCTGATCATAGATAACTGTTGGTCACAATATATTTGTTCTTCAAAAATTCAAAAAATAATATGACATTGAAAGGAAAAATTATCATAATGAACTGATCAGTTACATCAATATATATATATATATATATATATATATATATATATATAAGTTTTGATAAAATCCTCCAATCATCTCGTGACTTTGAGAATAGGGTGAGAAATTTTATTGTATATTGTGGTGTCCTATTTATATTGTGGCATAATTGGTGGAAAATCAAATAAAAAGAGAAAATATATAAAAGACAAAAACTGTTTATGACTTTATTTTGATTTTGATCAATGCTCATGTGAGAAATAACATTTTGAACTGAGAGTACTTATGGTAACCGTATCTTTCAGCAACAGTGTTTGCAAATTGCAAACTTGATGTGGTAAATTGGCAGATGAAGAATATGGTAACAATTCAAATCTATGAAGACATGTACATTTTGTATGGTTGCATATTTCATTATACATATGATGGAGATTTATTTTTTATGAATTTAATTACTTTGGATTTATTTTCTATTAGTCAGGTTTTATTGATTATACAAATGGAAAGCTAAATTTTTTAGCATATGAGTAGTTCTTATGATCCCCAAATTCAATTAGTGGAATTCTGGTAAAGCTCGATATTATTTATTGAGTGTATTTACTAATGCACATGAGCAGCAATCAAATAATTCCAACGTTGTGTTGTGCAACTGTGAATAATACTATTGGTGAATATTTGTATACATCACAAATAGGTAGCAGCTTCCTAACCTGCATTTAGTGATAACAAATATACAATTACTAATATCTGAAGTCGCATTATTAGTCAATTTTACTCAACAATTTGGATCTAAAAAGTTAAGATATACCCAATGTTTGGCTAACTAGCTGTTTCTGAATTTGTTACTACATGTATAAATGAAAACAAAAAATAGCTAGTTAAGCAAAAATAGGGAAAAACCTTAATCATACACCTAAATTAGATTAACTTCGTGGTCAGGGGTGTAAAACCTTGAATCATTCCCATCATGGAATCCTTACCACTACTTTACATGAACTGCTCAATAATTCATATTAATTACATCATCATACTTTGGGCTAATTATAATATAAGTTTTAAGCAAATCCTTGAAAAAAAGATTAACTAATTCTGTTACTGCTATTTATATGATCAATCAAAACAAGTAATATATATATATATATATATATTCGGGTAGACTTGTCTACTTGTTCTTGCTAAAATTAACAAGGAGCAATTCAGCACTTGCTCAAACATTTGTATATTAAATCTTGGTTAGCTAATGAATCACAATAAATTCTAATTCAATTCTTCTTGTATGTTCTTTCAATCTTAGCTCTTTAATCACTTAGCAGATTATTTTGGTGGATTAAGCTACAGAATAGAATTTAATAAGCTAATGCAGTTGGGTTGCAAAATTCCCTTTATTGCAAATCAAGCATAATAAGAACAATCAATGCATAAAATTATTAAGAGGTAAGCAACAGTAGAGAACACCACAATACACATCCAATTGCTTTGTAACTGGTGATCACTGCACAATGTTTCAGGTAATAGTCTCAGTAAGTAATAATATGGATTTGAAAGCAGAACAATCTCTCTTGGAGTCATACCCACTAACTACATGACAAAATAGTAATGGATTAAGTAAAGCATCACTCAAACTAAGCCTATCTCAGCTTGTGTTAATTTTAGTACAGTACTTTCACCATGCACTAATGCATCCGCCTGTTTTTTATTGTTTCCACCTTTTGATCATTCCAGCTTACTGTTGTGAATTCAGCTTGTTTTGTCATTTTTAATACTGCTCCTTTTTGGTTCTTATGATATCTGCATATTTCAGGAACTCTGTTTCTCTTATATCTTCTGATATCATTGTTATTTCTTTTATGTTATTCATTTTTTCTGACAATATTTGGTAAAATTTTCAATATAGATGTAGTCATTTTACCCCAACCATCAGTGTTACTTAAGCATCTGTTGTATTTGTGTGTTTCATTTGTTCCAGTATCCTGGTGTTTGGGTATAAGAATTGAAAAACTTTCAATAGACTTCGCATGTTTGTCACATCTCTGTAGAAAAAACATATGTTTCTCTCACCTCCTCTTCTGTTATTTCATTTGGATTGTTTTTATTCATTCTTAACATAGTGACTATTTCTACCCATTTGGATACATTGTAATATCTGTATTGTATGTTCCATATGTCAAGCCACACTATGTTGTTGATTTCCAAGAATAAGATAACCAATTTTATTGTTCATTTCTCTATTTCTTCTTTTAGATTCTTTATACTAAATACTATGAGGTGATTGTTCCCTTGATATATATATGCTCACTGTTTTCATTCTTTATCATGATTTCTTTTGATTTCTTATAATTTTCTCTGTTTATGATGTTTCTTGCTTTTTGTTTCATATTGGTGTAAAAGTTGTATTTGTGCAAGAATGATTGTGCTATTGTTTTGTCTTTTGGCATCCTCCATCTCAGGATGATCATAAGAATAGATATTGTCTTGGGCAGTGTACACTTCAATGTTTTTGTTTCAATTTTCTCTTCAATTATCTCATAAGTTGCATTTATTGTGGGCATTGTTGCCATGCCTATTGTAGCTGGGTGGTTCATTTTGTTTTCTCATATTTTGTAATAGAATATTTCAGTTAATCCTTTTTTTTAGTTTCATTGTTAAGATATTTATCAGTTCAATCCTTGATGTGGTGTATTCAATATCTACTGGCAATTGATCATATGGTTTTAGCAATTCTTCCAGTTCTGTCTGTGTGAATGCTTTGGTGAACATCAATTTCATTGTTGCTACAGCTCAGTTTTCTCTTAGTTGTTGATAGTTTCTATCTTATATTTCATCCTCTCTTCCTTTTGTTATTTTTATTTCAACTAAAAATTTTTCATCATCTGTGTCAACCCATTCTATAGTGCTTGTTGGGCTTGCATTTCCCCATATTTCAATGTGGATTTTCTCAATCCTTTATTGCACTTTTGGGATAAAATCAATTGTGTCAATGTTAGTAGTTTGTCTTTCATTTGCATTTCACATTGGAATTTTTTCACCATTTTCCAGATTAGGACAGGTTGCATAATCCCTTCTTCTTTCATTATCTCAGCACTTTTCATTATTTTTGTGAAAATGCATCTTGGCCTTTCTTTTTTGAATCTTTTCATTTCATCTATTATAAATATTTGTTGAACAAGATGTGTGCTGTGCTCCTCATGTATTGTCTTTTAAGTGTTTCATTAATTTT
>CABFPE010000097.1:652630-678327 GCA_900660155.1 Hofstenia miamia
ATATATATATATGTATAGATAGATTTGAAATATTTTACATGTAAAATACCTATATCCGACAAAACACAGCATCTTGGTGTCCACTGCAGTTCATATTAAATTCATTCTAAAATATAAATTTTAAGGAATTTCATCAAGTACTTTGCTATGTACTTATAACAACAATATTATATGAAGACCGACCATTAATAAGCATATCTATTCGAACAACCCTTAGGATTTGATGAGACATCAGTACTCCACCTCTGTTCTTCATAGATAGTAGGTTTATATAATATTGTTTGTCTTTAACAAACTCAAATACTATCTAAAAATGAAAAAAAGTTTTAGAGATTCATTAAGTCAATTCGTTCTAAAGCTCGAAGCAGTTACATTCAAAATATATTGCCAGTTTATTTAAACTATATTGATATTGAAGAAAATGGATCTTTGCCTAATATTGAATATGAAGTTTTTCAATAATTGCAGTTATTGTTGAAAAGTTGCCAATGGAAAATTACTTGAAGAAATTTGCTGTATGGACGTTTGCTGGCAGTATATTTTACTGCGAAAATTACCGAACTTGAGTTAGTCAACTTTAATCCTAACCACCATTTAATTTTTTTAGATCTAGAGTTAAAATGGGCTTGTCTAATCCTAACCTTCATCCAATTTTACATTTTTATCATTTTCAAATCTAATTATTAAACCTTCATAAGCCTTATTCTAGCCTTAAAAAAAAATTAGGTAAGAATTTTTCCACCAATTTTCATCTTGCTATCTTCTAGACACCAACTTTTCATACCGAAGAATTTCTTAGCCTCAACTTTCATAATGCAAACGCAAACGAACATATACAAACTATTCAGTCATGATATTACATGCAATGCAAATATTTTCACTTGTATTCTTTGTAAGTCTAACTACCATTTAAAGAATGCTGGTTTTTCTAAGTCTCGCTGTGGATGTCCTTACACGATATTTAGACAATATCATAACAAATTGTAATAAATTTTGCTTAAATGATGAACAACAAGAAAGCATATCTGCCATAAATTTTGGAATACCCAAACTGAATGATTTGGAAATTCGGATAAAATTGTAGTACCGGGAAATTGAAGAAGAGCATAAAAAGTGAAAAAAAAGAATCAGAACAATTGTAGAGAGGCACGGAACAAAAAAAATGATAAAATTTTACTGTTCGAAACATCAAAAACTGTAAGGGACTCGTTTCGATTAATCTTACGTATTAATGGCATGCATGATGTTTCAGGGAATTATGAAGACGAAATGATGAAATGAACTTAGTAAACGAGATGCTAGAACATTTAAATATAATTGATCGACCATGCTATTTATTTCGAATTGGTAAATACAGAAAGAACAGTAATAGATCTCGAACTCTTGTAGCAATTTATAACTCTGAGTGGACGTTAAGAACGATCATGAAAGGCTGCAAAACTAAAAACATTTAGTAAAAAAGTTTTGTATCTCGTGATCTCTCACATAAAGATCGTTTAATTTAAGCAGCAAATTTAGAAAAAAACATAATGAAATGATAGAAAAAGTAGTTGATAAATCTCAATTAAACATCGGAAATCTTAAACTTTGGAGAAATGACACTATATTCAACATAGATTGACTGAAACCATCAAATTTCTCCTCATACCGACTGCTGTCTTTAGCAATCTGCATTCATTAAGAAATAAAGTAGATAAACTATACTCAGTTATCTCAGATAAGCCTGCAGAGCTTGTACTACTTGCAGTAACTCACCTGTCAAGATTGATTACTGATTCTAGACATTTAACTGGATCACTATAGCATTGAACGGTTAGATATAAATTCTTTGAATGGAGGTGGTGTAATGATTCAGATTCTTTATGGAATTCCATTCTCTCATTATACACCTCTCTTTGTATCAGACAAGGAATTTGTGGGAATAGAACCGTTGTGGATTAATGTTCTCCCTTTTGTTCATCTCGAGGTACAAGTGGATATATCATCGGTGTCATGTATCACCCACATTGGAATATCAGTAAGAATAAAAGAATCCCAAAATACCTGCTCCTAGCAGTTAGATCATTCGAGTTGGACTATCCTAATCATGCGATAGTTATTGCTAGGGACGTTAATTCTTTAAATACTAGTTTTCTATTCACAGAATTTCATTTACACTAAATGGTTAAATTCCCTTCTCATCTTAGTAAAACTATACACCAATTTTTACATCAAATCAAACAATTTGTAAAGATGCTTGCACACGCTCCAGCATAGGATGTTTCTTCCACCAATCAATGATAATGCATTCAACTTACAGCTTCTTATATATGGCATCGATCTTTTTGCAATACAAAAGTTACAATTTAGGAAAATATTATCAACTATAAAGTGGAAAGAATTTCTTGGGAAGTATTCAAACTTTATCATTCAATGGGATAATTTTTCCTCATTCAGTACACAACTAATTGAAACCTGTTTTCCACACAAAAAAGTAAAAGTATTCCATAATGACAAGCCCAGGATAAATGAAAATATAGAAAAACTAATAAAGAAAAAGGAATAGCATTGCGTCAAGATAATTTTACTAAATTTAGGAATTCACGAAGCAAATTTTACGAGCATCATTTGATGAACTCAAACACGTTAATCCCTCACTTAGCCAATGAATCTGTTAGTCAGTTCCAACCAATTTCTTCTCCATCAAGAAGACAACATTCTTCTGATATACCATGTAATTAAATAACGATATTTAAAATGTTGAAAAATTTTCAGGTCCGGATCATAAATCTCATGTACTGCCAAACTGGACTTTACAAAGTTTCTGTTATGAACTAGCTCAACCCATTTGCCCCTTGATAAACTCCTCTCTAAATGATCCATCAGCAGAACCATTTGATGCTACTAATGTTATCCTTCAGGAAAAAGTTAAACCAGTCATTGCACGTTTGTCAGATATACGACCAATTTCTCTTACTCATTCCGTATCTAATCTTAAAGAGCATGTAATGATTGATAGCGACCTTAAACAACAAATATTAGCTGTACTAGATAGTATGCAATTGAAGTTATGCAAAACTGGCTTTGTCAGTCATCCTATAATATTATATCTTCTTTAGGACAAATGGGTTGACCCATTAATAGTCCAGTGGATATCATCTTTATAATACAAGTGCAGAGAAAGAGTACGTCTACCTGGTACCTGGTACTACTTTTTCGTCTTAAAAAATAGTGAATGCTGGCATACCACAGGGCTAAAAAATTAGTACATNGTGGATTAATGTTCTCCCTTTTGTTCATCTCGAGGTACAAGCGGATATGTCATCGGTGTCATATATCACCCACATTGGAATATCAGTAAGAATAAAAGAATCCCAAAATATCTGCTCCTAGGAGTTAGATCATTTGAGTTGGACTATCCTAATCATGCGATAGTTATTGCTAGGGACGTTAATTCTTTAAATACTAGTTTTCTATTCACAGAATTTCATTTACCACACGCTCCAGCATAGAGAGTTTCTTCCACCAATCAATGATAATGCTTTCAACTTACAGCTTCTTATATATGGCATCGATCTTTTTGCAATACAAAAAGTTACAATTTAAGAAAATATTATCAACTATAAAGTGGAGAGAATTTCTTGGGAAGTATTCAAACTTTATCATTCAATGGGATAATTTTTCTTCATTCAGTACACAACTAATTGAAACCTGTTTTCCACACAAAAAAGTAAAAGTATTCCATAATGACAAGCCCAGGATAAATGAAAATATAGAAAAACTAATAAAGAAAAAGGAATAGCATTGCGTCAAGGTAATTTTACTAAATTTAGGAATTCGCGAAGAAAATTTTACGAGCATCATTTGAAGAACTCAAAAACGTTAATCCCTCACTTAGCCAATGAATCTGTTTGTTAGTTCCAACCAAATTCTTCTCCATCAAGAAGACAACCTTCTTCTGATATACCATGTAATTAAATAACGATATTTAAAATGTTGAAAAATTTACATCGTCGCAAATTTTTAGGTCCGGATCATAAATCTTATGTACTGCCAAACTGGACTTTACAAAGTTTCTGTTATGAACTAGCTCAACCCATTGGCCTCTTGATAAACTGCTCTCTACATGATGCATCAGCAGAACCATTTGATGCTACTAATGTTATCCTTCAGGAAAAAGTTAAAACTGTCATTGCACGTTTGTCAGATATACGACAAATTTCTCTTACTCATTCCGTATCTAATCTTAGAGAGCATGTAATGATTGATAGCGAGCTTAAACCACAAATATTAGCTGTACTCGATAGTATGCAATTTGGAGGAACACCAGATCGTTCTACAATTCATGCCTTAATTGAAGTTATGCAAAACTGGCTTTGTCAGTCATCCTATAATACTATATCTTCTTTAGGACAAATGGGTTGACCCATTAATATTCCAGTGGATATCATCCTTATAATACAAGTGCAGGGAAAGAGTACGTCTACCTGGTACCTGGTGCTACTTTTTCGTCTTAAAAAATAGTGAATGCTGGCATACCACAGGGCTAAAAAATTAGTACATATAAATATATATATATATATATATATATTATTCATAAATAATCTATTGATAAATTACAAATTCCACACCAAATTTGTTGATGACACTACCGCATGGCATCACCTAATATCAGATAACGTTGTACAAACAGTCCATAAATGGTCCAATGAAAACAGTGCAGTAATCAATATAAAGAAAACAAAAGAATTAACAATTTCTTATCGTTTTAATTTTGAATATTTGTCAGAAGTTCTATTACCACGTTATCCAGTGAATCGAGCTAATTGTCCAAAATTATTAGGAGTGTAAATACAAAATAACTTAAAGTGGGATAATCATGTAGAATATATAGCAAAGAAAGCCGCTAAAAAACTTTACTACTACGTCAACAAAAACGAAGTAAAATTCCTTAAAAAAACATGGTTTATATATATAAACCACTTATAAGATCATCACTTGAATATGCTGCTCCTGTATGGCACAACAGCATTACATTAGAACAAAGCAAGAATTAGAAACCTAAAATAATATTTCAGATAATAAATACCGAAATGCTATGATAGCTGCCCATTGTATTTCACTATGCGAAAAACGGCAAAAGTTATGTGATGCAAAAAACATCACATCAATTCAACCACTTATTTCCAAAACAGTCAGCCAATACCAACTATGAACTGAGAAGTAAACGAGAATGGGACCTAATTTATGGTACGAAAAGAATGAAAGAAAGCTTTACTTATCCCAAAACATTACTGACTGCAAAGTTCCTTCTAGTTTTTCAAATGCGTACGTTTATCTATTTTTTCTTAATATATTTTGCAATGTATGCACTATTATTCAATAAATGGATTGCGAGTGGAAATAAAATTATTCCCTTCTCTTTACTTAAAACAAACAATTCTGAAACGTGATTCAACATTTTATGCATAAGAGAGGGCTTGCTGAGTAAGATGGAGTGAAAAGAAATGTTTTGAATTTTGAAAATAGGAATTCTAAAACGCTGGCTTTACTTCTGAAACAACACTTTTTCATGTTTTTATGTATTTGAAATCTTAAACTTCCAATCTTTAAACTTCACTATTATGTCATTAATCTGTTTACATGCAATGCAATTTTAATATTGGACTAGTCAATTGACCACATCAAATTCGCCATAGCCCTAAGATTTTATCTGAAATTGCGTTTGTAAACGTTCGTTTTTGTGTATGTATTTGATGTTATATTTGTATTGTTCATTTTGACATTAATTAGAATTGTAAGCAGTAATTTATATTGCAAACAATAATATAGAGATTTTCTTGCTTTCTTTTGGAAAGCTACTGCAAAATCAATTTTGATGCGATATGCATAAAATTTTATCCCTCTATACATAATGAAATATTTTTTATTTTTTGATTAAATCTTAAATCAATATTTAAGCTATTACTGTTTTAAAAACTGACAAGTTAGAATGCATCCAACGACCAAAATTTTATAAGCATAACGAATTTTGAACATAGTTAACCATTGTTTTCTAGTGTATTAAAGATTACGTCAGTAGCATGTTCAATGCATATATGTAATTATACTTTGAACAAGGACATACTAAATTAGTAATTAAGTGTCCTTGGTTTTTGTACCATTGTTCACAACGTATTCCGAATCGTTTTTATTTCAAAAAATCTAACAATATTAATTGAAAAATTGTGTATATTAGCATTTTTTTACATTCCATTAGATTTTCTTAGTGTTCGTGCGTCTTTATGTTTTTATTTTCTTTTTGTTTACGTACTGCTTGCATGTCAGTGATGCTGTTTGTGATAACATCAGCTCTTGTCAGTGTTAATTGTACAACTATTTCTTGTAATTTGATTTATTATTTTGATATTTTATAATTTGTACAAATTGTTCAATGTAAATATATTTATTTATATATTTATAATATCACTAACACCTGATATATATTTTTACCAATTTATTTTACATTTTTTCATTCCAATTATTGTTTAGATTTAAATATGAAAATAAATAATTGGCAAGAAACAAAGATTCAACCAAATGATGAAACCAGAAGGCATTCTACATTCAATCAGGTAGAAACCTTGCAAGTTGTAACTACAATGCATGTGAAGGTAAAAAGTTTATTTGCTTCTTTTTTTCCAGAGGTTCTTGAAGCTGAAAACAAGGCTGTAATGCTAATTTGGCTTATAATTTACATTTTTAGTTTAGGAGTATTTGCCTTACAATTTAGGCCTCTAGTACAAAAGTATCTCTCGCATGACGTAATTGTTCAAATGTCAATTGAAGAAGTAACCCAATTGGAGTTTCCTCAAATTACGATATGCACTGAGAGCTTTCTGCAAAAATCAAAATTATTAGAATCTGATCGAAATCATAGTCTTTTTGAACTCGCTTTTCTAGATGACGTGCACAAACATTTTGTTCTCAACAAGCATGCAAATTCAATCTTAACATTTCCTTGTGAAGGTTCATCCAGTTTGGAAAAATGCAAAAATTCCAGGGAATGCGTTCCCAATTTCTGGATGTGTGATAATGAAACGGATTGCAATAGAGAAGAAACACCAGATGCTGTAGAAAAACATGAAAATTGTGGTGCTGACGGCTATTTTATAACTAAAGCTTGTAATTCTGGACTTCAACCTTGCAAATTTGATGAAAAGCAATGTACTGCGATCGGGTAAATCAATGCGGCGACGGCAGCGATGAGCCTGATGAATGTCCTGAGGAAATATATTCAGAAGCTCTAATTGCAAACAGTGAAATCTCATAAGCAATTTTCTTACGCCAATTACAGAATTCACTACAAAAAAACAATAACTATAACCGCCGAATATAATTTGTATGTAAAGCTTCATTTTACACACCTTGATATTGAAGAGAACGAGGGGTATTGTCATTTAGATTACATAGACATTTATAATAATCACATTCAAATTGATAGAATATGTGGGCAAAATATACCCCCTGATTATTATCTAGAGCCAATAATTGAACTAGATTTCATATCTGATTCTAGTGTAACAGGAAGAGGATTTGCTATTGAGTATTCAGCTGTGAATCAAAGCGCGGCGCCCTACAAAAGAAAGCGTTCAATTAATAATAACTTAAAAGAGACCATTCCGGATGAGTCGAGAACAGGAAAAGGTATTACTATTGAGTATTCAACCATTAGAAAAGAAGAGTCACCGAGTAGAAGAAAGCGTTCAATTACAAGTTATAACTTGGATGAGGACACTGTTGATGACTGGCGATCAATGTATTATTCAATTAGGAGTAGAGAGGAAGTGGATTTTACTTCTCTTGAAAACATGTCACTATTTAAGCCCGAAGTAGCAAGCCAACATGGAATAAACATTAAGAATCTCCTTCTGCATTGTAAATATGATGGTAGAAATTGTGCTAATAGAAGAGGTAAAGGCAATAACGATTACTTTAATGATCTCATCAATTCTAAGTATGGAAATTGTTTTACTTTTAATTCAGCCAAAAACAATAACAGTCGAACAATATCTAGAGCAGGTTCAAAAGGTGGACTACTTTTTGTTCTTTTCTTAGATAGAAACGAAAGTGTGGGTTTACTGGATTATCTTTCTGGATTTACAGTCACTATTGATCATCCAACAAGATATCCAATGCCAGACAAAGGAAATATTCTGCTTCAACCTGGGAACGCCCATCAAATCTCCATCTACAAAAAATCAATTGAAAATGTCAAAAATTGTGAAAATTTTAATGAAACAATAAGCAAGGTAAAAAGAGCTCAACAAGTCTACAAAAATGGAGACATCAGTAAAGAACTGTTTGACGATATTGGAAATGGTAATGTAAAAATCTTCGGTCCTCATGATTACTGGCATAACTATAGTCAAGAATTGTGTTATGAAACATGTTTGTATGACAACTTATACCATGATTGTGGCTGTGTAGATTCCTATCTCTATATATATGAAGCTATTGATAAAATTCCTAAATCGCTTTACCCCATTTGCAGTCCTTGGAATAAATCACAGATTGAATGCCGACAAGCTACTCATAATCGGTTTTCGGAATTTGACAAACTCTCGATTAAATGTGATTGCCCCTTAGCATGCCATTCTGTAGTCTATGACACCAACATTGCAAGTTCTGAGTTTCCTTCCAGAAACAACTTGTATTATTTTTTAAGTGAAGTTTTGAGTCTCTCAAATTGGAATGCCAAAGAATATATCAAATCTTTAATCAATTTAAGAGTACAAAATACTATCAGTGACCGAGAACTACTGACAAGAGTGAGGGAGGACTTTGCACGTGTTGAGATTTTTTACTCAGCAATGAGCTATGAATCAGTAGTGGAGATTCCAGCCTACAGCTTTGAGCAACTTCTTTCCGCGTTTGCTGGGAACCTCGGAATGTTTGTTGGGTGGAGTGTCTTAACATTTTCTCAAGTGATAATGCTCTTATTCAATGTCATGAAATTGGGGTTACAGAGAATGATTATTCAATGGAATCAAACAATGAAGAGCTCAGTTAAAGAGTCTTAATCATTTTGCCCAATTCATTTCAAAAAATTTGTTGTGTTCAAGCAAAACTCAATAAAGTTTTGTTGTAACATTTTAATCTAAGTGTAGATAGGTTAAAATTCTAAAATTATTTTTATTTATCTCATATTCAGAAATTGTTTGCGACAAAGTCAACTAGTTTTGTAGATTACATTGTTAATACTGCAATATTAAAAAATGTATAGAAAAACAATTAAAGACAGTTTGCAACCCTGTGCAGCTCGCTTCTTAAAGCTTTTGTAAATATGCTCAAATCTTCCGCTTGTAGGTTCTCATGTCACATAGGAAAACACTAAATTTTGTCCAGCATGTGTAAATGAATGTCGGCACTGCTTACTTTGTACGCAGCTTAGGTAAAATAAAATGTGTAGAAAAAGTATTAACATTAACTATTATACAAGCGTTTTCCATCTTTCTGGACATTTAAAATAACGCAGTATGATAAAGTAATCCAAAAATATAATGTAGACTGTTTTAAATGATTTATTGCTTAAAATCATATTACATAACATTCTTTGCACAGGGATGGTTCAAAAACCAGTGGCCATATGCATACCCCAAATTAAATGGAATTGAAATTACTTAGTACTTATTTTAGCAATTGTCTATTTAATAAACATAATTGGAATGAATCATGATATGTGTATGATACAATGTGCAACACTAGTAGATGACTTCATCTTTAAAAATTTGATCCATTTTGTTTGCAAACCAATGAGTAATTGCANATCAATGAATATATAATTGTGTAGAGCAGAATATTAGAAATGCATTTCTTAAGTCTTTTGATTTCATTCTACAGTTTATAATCCATAGTTTGAAATTCAGTCATACCTATGGATATTTGGCTTAGATACATCAAAAAATTTAAGATTTTCTCTGATAGAGGGAGTCTCCCTCTATATATACTCCTGGTGAATACATATTATGTTTTACAATTCCTCACATATGCTTACTCCATAGTATCACTGGTCGAAATTGTATGGCTATTAGTGGGCTTAGGAAGAATATAAGGTTACTTATTATATGTAGAAATATTTATGCTTAAAATCTTTCCTATAATAATAATAAAAATTTACTATCCATATATGGACACTAAACAGTAGTATAAATACTAACTTTACATTAATAATGTACATTAGGTACTCGGCAGAAACGACATAAACATATTGCATATATCTTACAATTATTTTTAATAGAATAGTTAAAGTTATTTAAAAAACTGTTGTTGGAAGAAATCTTTTAATNCAATTATTTATGGGGGGGGGAGGAGCATGGGGAAGCGTCCTTTATCATGTTTCCCAAAAACATTTTAAAAAATTACGAACCAATATGGTAAATTGCATTCTAAGGAACCATTTTTTCAATATTTCGACAGATTTGTCTGTGATGAAATTGAGCACCCAATTTGATCACAATTAAGATCTCCCCATCAGAAATTCCTTTAACCTTATTATTATGATTTTGTGCCAAACAAAATTGCTTGGCTGCTTGGCATAATAGACAACTTTGTGAATGTTTGGAAGATGTAAAATTCTCGGCACCAATCATGCCTCAATCCAATCGATATGAAATTATCGAAAATTTTTCGAATTAATCCGAATCTGCAATTCTATCGCCTTCAATGTCAAATTTTTCCTTCCTCAGTGATTGAACTAATAAATTCAGTTATCTACAGCAGCATAAAACAGAATTATATAATTTGATATCAGATCAAAGATGTCTTACTGGATCTCCCATTAGTATTTACTTATGAAGAGAAAACTTTAGCAACTTCATTTGCGGAAACGTCAGGACTGAAAAATTTGTGCTCCTTAAATGTATATTAAGTTTTCCGATTTTTGTTTATTGACGGTTATGGTTGTTTCATTTCCTTAAATGCAGCTTTTCACATCGGGTCCCTACCAGGAGTACATCCAGACTGAAAACTGTTTTAGGCTCTTTCTTTTATTATTTTGAAAATTATTGGACATGAGGAAATGAGCAAGAGAGCAAATAACTTTTGTTTATTCCACTGGTAAATAGTTAGACATCTTTTTCTTTTATCAAATATCAATGAATATATAATTGTGTAGAGCAGAATATTAGAAATGCATTTCTTAAGTCTTTTGATTTCATTCTACAGTTTATAATCCATAGTTTGAAATTCAGTCATACCTATGGATATTTGGCTTAGATACATCAATAAATTTAAGATTTTCTCTGATAGAGAGAGCCTTCCTCTATATATTCTCCTGGTGAATACTTATTATGTTTTACAATTCCTCACATATGCTTACTCCATAGTATCACTGGTCGAAATTGTATGGCTATTAGTGGGCTTAGGAAGAATATAAGGTTACTTATTATATGTAGAAATATTTATGCTTAAAATCTTTCCTATAATAATAATAAAAATTTACTATCCATATATGGACACTAAACAGTAGTATAAATACTAACTTTACATTAATAATGTACATTAGGTACTCGGCAGAAACGACATAAACATATTGCATATATCTTACAATTATTTTTAATAGAATAGTTAAAGTTATTTAAAAAACTGTTGTTGGAAGAAATCTTTTAATTATTTTTTTCATGTTTCAATAATCCATATATATGTGTAATTTGATGGAAGTATTTTGATGCATATAATTAGCAAGAATTGCAAATTTATTTAAATATAAAGATCTGGTTGACTCTTTTCTTATATCCCTTGCTTTCAAAATTGTAAGATTAGAAGAACGAAGCCGGAAGTTTTTGTTAGATATTCTAATAATATTTTTGATAGTTAAAACCATATTGGGCTTATTAAAATAGATTAAATCAAGTAATTGGAAATAGTAGGGTATCGGAAGCATTTTTAAGCGTATTAATTGTGATTTATAATCAAGGCCTGGTAGTAACCACTTAAAACATCTATGTTGAAAAGCTTCTAGTTTGTAAATTATGTAGGGGGATAATTCCATCGGAATTGAGCCAAACCTTAGACATGATAATATCAATGATTTTTATAGAGTTAACTTGATCTTAAAATGCTTGAGTATGGAATATTGCGTTTAATATTAGAAAAAAGATAACTACAACTTTTAAATTTCTTCAAATAGTGAGCAGATCATGAGAGGTTTAGTGTTATTATGAGGCCCAGATCTTTAGCGAAATCCTTTGCTACAATTAGCGCTATTATGAGAGGAATAGACTGTGTTGCTTTATCACCAAATCTAATCAATTTAAATTTGTCGATATTGAAGGATAAGAGATTATTCTTTGATCACGTTTTAACTTCTGTGATATCATTATTGTTAATATCAGAACTGCATATTTTAACGTCATCAGCATACATAAATATCTCACTAAAGTTACAACTTAAAGGTAAATCATTTATATAGATTATAAACAAAAGAGGACCAAGGATGGACCCCTGAGGAACCTCACTGTTAACAGGAAGAAGTGTGGGCTCATACCACCATATATCACTCTATGAAATCTATTGCTAATATAAGATTTCAGTAAACAAAGTAGATTTCCACCAATTCCAAAAAAACTTTAATTTTGTGAGTAATTTGTAGAAAGACAGTATCGAAAGTTTTTTTAAAGTCAGTGTATAGAAGATATATATAGTAATATAAAAGTAGTTGACTGTATGTAATTCTTTTACTATCAAACAAAACTTTTGTGCAGACAAAAATGATCGGAAATGTTCATGTAAATGTTTGTAAATTAACTTTTCAAAGATTAAGGATAATTTCGTTAGTAAACTGATAGGTCTGTAGTTTGAGATTTCATTTTTCTAGCCTCTTTTGTGGATTGGAACAATGTCGGCAATTACGAAATTCTAATTAAATATGTGGGGCTAATTCTGACGATAATCTTTTTAAAAAAGTCATGGGAATGTTATCACTCCTTACTCCATTTTATTAGACATTTCACTTGCAAGCTTCATAATTTCATTTTCACAAACATAATCATTGTCTGATTGAAAGACTGAGTTAAGGAATGAATTGAATGCAGATGCAATTTCTAAATTATTATGGATGATTTTATCTTTAGACAGTGTATGATTTTTTATAAGGCAACTGTAGAATCTTTATCTGAAAATTGCTCTGTAAACGTTATTCTATCTAATTCCATGAATTTAAGAAAGTCAAGAGGACTATTTAATAGTTCATAGTTAACTTTTTCGCAAATATGAATGATATATATATATAATATATATATATATATATATATATATATATATATATATATATATTTAGCTTATGAATAGTGTGTGAGGTAAAATAAGCTGGATATTATTTACGTTTTTCTTTTAAGCGGAACATGCATTGATATAATTTCATTAAGACAATTTTACCAGTAATCTGCACAGCTTTGATCTATTGGAGGAAAAAACGAAAAAAGTCATTCAGACAGTTTAAGTGATAAAAGCTTATTGTTAGCTTGAAAAAAATACCTAAGCTCTTGAGAAAAACTACTTCTGCATGCATCAACAATCTCTGATTCCATTATATTTTCAATAGATGAATTTGAATATTTTGATGCAATAATACAATGATCAGATGGATTGTGTAAATATGAAACATGAATAAGTACATTACAGTGAAAATTTTTGACAAATGGGAGATCCAAAATGTTTCCATTTTTATGCGTGGGAAAATTTATAATTTATTTGTAGTCTTCCAAACATGAAATAAAATACATTTCATAGTTATTTATTGAAAACCAATTTACCCAATTAATCTTTGGAATATTAAAATCTCCTTGAATAATTGTTGGAATTCTTTGAGGTCTAGAAATTAAATTGTGACAAAAATTAAATGCAAAATGAAAGGCTTCAGAAAATTTTTTTAAAATCAACTATGTAGCTACTCGAAGGAGGAGGATTAGAAACACAAATGGCAAGCAATGCATAAGAACCAAATTTAAAAAGAGCTCCACATCAGAAATTTATATCTTCTTTGGAAGGATTTCTATTGAAAAGAAAGATTTTTTACACAAAATTAAGCAAATACCATGATTATAATAATTTACCCTATTTTGACGAGCTGCAATTCTATATTGACTATTAGGAATATTTCCAATTATATTGCAATCTATCCATGTTTCAGTCAAACAAACAATATCACTATTATATAATATAATGTAATTTAAAAATTTAAGTTTTCTTTCCAAGGAAATAACACGGACAAATTATTTGAAGAATAATTAGTTAATCTTGTATTAGTGGTACAGCTTTTCCATCAAGATAAAGAACCAAATTTTGTATCTTAAATCTATCTCTTCTTATCTCAGAATTAATTAATTCATCCTTTTTTTAAAATTGTACGTTCTGTTACTTTACATTCGGCTGAAAGCTCTATGAATTCATAGTTATTACTCTTTAGTTTGTAGGCATTTGCAAGTATACAACGCTTAACCCATTCTGAGTTTAGTTCAACAAGCATAACCCGACTTTTGCTCTGTTTCAATTTTCCGAAGTCTTTAAATGTTAACAAAGCATTTCTGTCACAACAAATAAGAGAGACAATATTCTTAACAGAGCTAAGATCATAATCAAGTAATTGATCTATAGAATCAATGCACTGCTTTTAAAAACTTGTAGATTTATCAGTAATGTGTAGAAAAACATTGCAATTCTCACAGATAAAGAATTTTTCATCAGGTATTTCGTTTTTTCATTTTTTAAAATTTGAAACCATTTAACTGTTTATAATGATAATGAAAAGTATGAAATTCGCTAAATTAATACATAAATGAGAGAATCAAATGTTAAATTTTGATGCTTCACTGTCACTTACAAAAGCATCTGTGATCAACTCCTAAATTAGACAATTACATATTATGTCAGTGACCTGATAAAGAAAATATTTTCAACGTAAATTTTTTAAAGGAGAAATTGCATATCTTTAATTCAAAAACACTACACTATGACATGTTATTCGACAAAGCATCTATGATGATTTATTGTTGACTACGCCTTCTTGCTTAAAGAAAGCTACATTATCGGTCAATAGACTTTTCTAAAAAATACTATCAATACACATCAGTCTACATTATGAATTTGTAAGCAGTGAAAAAAACTTTCAATCTAGATTTAAGAGAGAAAACTCAGTAATTGGATGCCAGTACTTCACTTCAAAGACAGTAGTTCTAGCAGAAGCACATTTTTGTGCTTGATTGACCAAGTTACTCGTAATACCACTATCTAATTGCAAATTTATGGAGCATTATTAAAGAAAAATTAGCAGAAAAGCATATCAGGTCTTCAAAGAATTTGTATGATGAAATAAAGATGATTTGGTGTAATGACATTATGAAGCAAGTTTGTATCTTCAATGCCTCGCCACATAAAATCTGGGCTAAAAAACAAATAAAAATCTTTTCAATTACATTTTATGCATAGTAACATTTTTGTTATTAATAGTAAATAGTTTTTTGTTAAAGTCTTGCTCAAATGATTTTTCTTAAATTCATCAAAATTTCAAAAAAAAGTTTTAATTCACTGGCACTGTATTTCTTGCTGAGCAAGATTTATTTAAATTGTCCCACAAAAATTATATGAACAAATAATTTCGATTTTCCTCATTTCTTGAGATGTTGCCCATTTATCCACACGATGTAATACATTTTAATCTTGTACATTAATTAGTTTGATGGGATTAAAAGTTAGAATCATGGTACACACAACATTCAGCAGAATGCCAGTATCAACACTAGAAGCACCGGCAGGTATAAATGTGCAGTTGGTCTATTTCTGGATAGAAAAACATCTTTAAATTGATGCTTGCATCAGTGCAGCAACCAAGTCACTGGTTGAAGAACTGGTTTTTTGATTCAATGAAATGATCACACTCTTATATCATACATGATCATGCACAATTAATTTCTTAATAAACGTTTTTTCCTATATCTCTGCAACAGGTCTAGGATGTTGAACATTTATTTTTCATTTGCAATTGGTCTAACTCATTCGACATCAGGTTTCAGGTTTTTTTAATTTTATTAGTTAGTATTTTTGTTGTAGGCAGATTTTGACTAAATTTACAATGGTTAAGTTATTAAGACAATAATCTTTTGTAGTAATCAAGAATTAATTTTTTGAGATCGTGGTCCATTGTTTTTGGAAGTGCTTGTTTTAGATGATATTTTTTGTGCATCACTACATTTTTTAATTAAATCGAGTGACACAACTTCAAAGAATCTTAATGAGATGGAAATTACATCACTTGACCAAATGAGAAGAAAATACTTGATGGATATGAAAAGGGGATTATTCGAAAAATTTTCTCAGAAAAAAAACAGCACTATTTTTGAAAGGTTCTTAGAGTTTTGTGATTCCAGCGCAAATTTTACTGCAAACTTAATTTCATTAGTAAGTAATCTTGCTGCAATAGATTTAAAATTATGGTACCAAATTTGTCTTTTAAATGCAAAATGTTTATTTATGAATTTGAGAAGTTAATTTAAATCTGCAAATTGTTTAAATATTTTAATTTATAATTTATAATTTTCTTTGTTTTGAACGATTATTTGTATGGGTTGGAGTTATACGGAATTTAAATGACTTGATTACAACATGGCATGTGTGCCCACTCAAATAAGTTGTAAATTGTAATGAATGCTCTTTTCTGTGTATCATCAAATCTCATAGCCACTTGCCAGTACAACTTTTTTTATTGAATGGTAAATGCTGATAAACTGAGACAAATCACTAAAGTGGAAACTGATTGACACTTTGTTTGCGCATGGTTGATCAAAATGTGGTAGCCATTTGTCAAAAGTTGCTGCATTTACAGCAGTTCTCCCAGAGAACTTCTACAGGGCAGCCTTAGAGAAAACGGACATCTCATATTTTCTAAATTTAATATATATTTCCTACCATTGCATTGATGACTGAAATCTCAGTATGAATAAAATGGCTATGTGATAGCTTGTACAAAGACATTTGTTGACTAATGATTCTAGATTAATCTTCAAAATATCTGCAACATAAATAAAACAATTTCGTATGAAGTTAGCCAGGAAACAAATTTTTCGGTGGATTTTTACAAATGTCTTTGTAGATATAATACTGGCTATGCCCCTTTTCTAATGTCTGCCATGAATGGATGGCCGTTACGAGAGTAGGGTACAAATTAAACGTCACATGCAAAAAAGTGCTATGCAGTTTTGTTTTTGTGAGTAATTGCATGACATCTACTACATTTTTCCCTGTTATTATATATCATTAAGGTTCCAAAAATATATCTAGGTTATAATATAGTAAAATATTGGAGTTTTTAAAAATAAGTTGCTTCCCAACATTAAGAGTCTTTAAATTTAAACTAGATTCTAGAAGAAAAATGCTTACAGTAATCATGGCCTGGCAAATTGTACTTAATATAGACAAAAATGTGGCAACTAAAACACTTTGGCCCAGGCATGAATTTAGTGTAATAAGCCAATTTAAGTAACCAAGTCAAAGAATTAGCTATTTTACACATTTCTATGCCTTTTGAAAGATTTTTATTGCTTGAAAATTGTAAAAACCACATTCAGATAAATGGGGCCATTAGCAATAAACAATAATTTCTTACGCTTCAAAATAAAGGATTTGAAGACATAAAAATTATTACACCTGCCTACTAATATTGCTGCCTACTTATAGTAATAAAGCTTTATTTGAAAATTTAGCATTTCAGCATTCAAATTCCTCAAATATACAGGTATGCATACGTAATTCAGGTCTTAGATATTGTTTGTATTCCTACCTTAAAAGCTTGACCACTTGCAATATCAACGCTTTTCAAGCAACTGACTTCGATTTAAAGATCTTTTCTGGTATTTATAGTTAGTATGAAACAAATTATTTGCTGAACCTTTAGGGTCTACATAGAAAAAAAGCTCGGTTACATGACATTTTCCTCTTTGTTATATTTTTCCTAGAGGTAGTACAATTACATATTCTAGAACTAGCAATTTGTTGAAAAATATCATTTTATGGAATTCATTGAAGTACTGTTATTTCACAAATATCGAAATTCTTTTTGCTGGTTCATTAAGCACTCACGTAGTCAAGTAGTCATTTATGGAAATTTTTTTTACATTTTTATCAAATGTAACACCTGAAAAATGACGGTATATCATTTTTCTTCATCGAGCAGAAAGCAAATCTTCTTCACAATATCTTCACAATAGGCAGCTGGTTAACTACAGTGGAACAACGATTCTATCCCGTTTTCTTAAAGGTTCAAGGCTCCCTAAGTTTTAATGACCATTTCANAGTGCTATGCAGTTTTGTTTTTGTGAGTAATTGCATGACATCTACTACATTTTTCCCTGTTATTATATATCATTAAGGTTCCAAAAATATATCTAGGTTATAATATAGTAAAATATTGGAGTTTTTAAAAATAAGTTGCTTCCCAACATTAAGAGTCTTTAAATTTAAACTAGATTCTAGAAGAAAAATGCTTACAGTAATCATGGCCTGGCAAATTGTACTTAATATAGACAAAAATGTGGCAACTAAAACACTTTGGCCCAGGCATGAATTTAGTGTAATAAGCCAATTTAAGTAACCAAGTCAAAGAATTAGCTATTTTACACATTTCTATGCCTTTTGAAAGATTTTTATTGCTTGAAAATTGTAAAAACCACATTCAGATAAATGGGGCCATTAGCAATAAACAAGAATTTCTTACGCTTCAAAATAAAGGATTTGAAGACATAAAAATTATTACACCTGCCTACTTATAGTAATAAAGCTCTTTATTTGAAATTTAGCATTTCAGCATTCAAATTCCTCAAATATACAGGTATGCATACATAATTCAGGTCTTAGATATTGTTTGTATTCCTACCTTAAAAGCTTGACCACTTGCAATATCAACGCTTTTCAAGCAACTGACTTCGATTTAAAGATCTTTTCTGGTATTTATAGTTAGTATGAAACAAATTATTTGCTGAACCTTTAGGGTCTACATAGAAAAAAAGCTCGGTTACATGACATTTTCCTCTTTGTTATATTTTTCCTAGAGGTAGTACAATTACATATTCTAGAACTAGCAATTTGTTGAAAAATATCATTTTATGGAATTCATTGAAGTACTGTTATTTCACAAATATCGAAATTCTTTTTGCTGGTTCATTAAGCACTCACGTAGTCAAGTAGTCATTTATGGAAATTTTTTTTACATTTTTATCAAATGTAACACCTGAAAAATGACGGTATATCATTTTTCTTCATCGAGCAGAAAGCAAATCTTCTTCACAATATCTTCACAATAGGCAGCTGGTTAACTACTGTGGAACAACGATTCTAGCCCNTATATATATATATATCAGGTCCAATGTTTTACTGCATTCTAATAAAAAAATCATATTATTTAGTGTGATGTAGTGTGAGCGCTAAATGCATGAAGCACTGAGGGGTTTGGGGGTAGTCCCTGGAAAACTTAACAATATGCATGCTGCAAAGCTTCTTTAAATTTGAGATGTGGATATTCCATTAAACCGAGATCTTTAACTGTTTTTATGAGAGATATACCTAAATTCATTGAATTTAGTGCATTTGAAAGCAGTTCACACTTACTAAGCTTAATAATTTGTAGATTCTTTCGATTGAAACTCATTTCAATTACATAACACCAAGTGTGCAACGTGATTAAATCACTTTCCAATTTCAAAGGACACTATTTTAAATCATTAGCAAAAAGGATGATGCATCTGGATAATTAGTATATAATTAAAATGATATTAAATGTTAAACACCTATATCTTATGCAATTCATTTTGATAAAAATATTTCAATAAACTTAGTGAAATATTTTTTCCCATGTTCACGTCAGAAAATATTAAGACTGCCCATTGTTAACTATAACTATTCTAAGCAGGGGTGGAAGTGAGACGGGGTGAGTAACCTTTTGTCGGGTCCTGGTTGAGTCGGGTCGGGTCATTCAATACTGTTGACACTATATATAAATTACGTGCATATGTTTTGACGCTGTGTTAAACAATTGAAAATTGAGTTAGAAGTAATGCATGCAACTAATGCATAGCAAAGCATCAAATTATTTCATTATTGAACATGTGGCCATTTTCAAACGGAATTGCTCTTGAGAATAATCTAAGATGCCTTAAACACTGCCTGGCACTCCATAAAAACTTTCTGTCATGATAGAAGATCGATATCTGCTTGGAATGCAAACTAGATCATAAATGATCAGGGCCGATTTGGAGATATGCATTTTCTTAAAATTAAATTATATTCTACCACTTTATTAAATTCATTTTTTTAGTTGTAGTTTTTATTTATTCTTAAGTATATTAAATATTTTTGAAATTAGTAATTTTTTTAATGGGAGAAATGATCAAGTTGAGTTCAGTCTGTTAAATTTTATAAGATGGGTCGGGTCTACCCATTATTCAAGTAAGATCAAAGGCTTTACTCGTTGTTATGTTTGGTTCTAAGAACATTTAGAGTCCCACCTCTGTTCTTAATAGATTCTTAGTCTTTATCATATTGTTTCACCATGAGATCTTGTATGAATATTTCGTCAATTACTATTTAAAAAAGAAATCAATGTTTGAAAATAAATAAAATTAGGTCCCAAAAATCCGCAAAGCAAAAAGTCCTTTTACCCAAAGTGTATGGGTCTAGTCTTTTTGAAAATGTTCTCATCTTCGCTATTGAACTAAAATTGAATTGCCAAAGTTTTGCTTATGTATTAAGTATTACTTAAATTTTGAAAAAGTATTGTCCCTTTTAGTATATTTATCAATATGTATATGAACATTTCTTCATTTTCTTCCGCATGCTGTGTACTTTTATTGATAAAAAATATCGCAAGTGTTAAATTTTTTAATGGGTGCATATTTTCTAAGCAGCAACAAAAACTATTGCAGGAAAGTTACCAACGGATAATTACTGAAAAAAATTTGCCGCAATGGAAGTTTGCTGGCGAAATATCTCGTGGTAAAATTTACCGAAATTGAAATGATCAACTTTAAATCTACCCAGTATTTTGTTTTTAGACCTAAACTCAGGATTGAAATCAGCATTCCTAATCCAAACCCTAGGCCTAATTCAGTTTTTCATGATTTTCAAACCTAATTTTCAAACCTAATTCTTGGTAAAGGGACTTCATAAATCTATTTCTATCCTCAAAAAATTTCCGTAAGCACTGGCTATTTTCCATACAAGAACTTTCTATACTGAGAAATTACTACTAAATTAAAAATGAAGCAAAGCATTTCAATCAAACAAAGACATTTGTGCTAATGGAAGATGAAATAGGCTTCAACTTTTTATGTATTATTTTACTAATAAAAAAGTTATTGAAGAATGGAATGAAATTAGACGATCGATATGATAGATTTCTGATGTCAATAGAAATTTGTTAAATCGTAATTTTCTGGAGAACAAGGTCATAATAACCCGAATATCAAACAATTATTTCCCCTATAATACTAACACATCATTTATATGATGCTTAAATCATGTTTTGATTAGATATAGAAATTCAACCTTTTACTAATTATTGGTATTATTTCGCTGATACAATTGTTTTAAATAAATAATTCTAGTTCTTAAAAAAAATATGTGCATTTAATCAAAATTTGGGTGGTTAACCTTTTTTATCTAGAGTATTAGAGACTTCATTTGTAACATGTTCAATCAGTGGCGTACTCAGGGGGACATGGTGAAATGTCCCCCCGTCAGGTTTCAAAATTTAATTAAGACTGGATAAATCAAAAAATTTTTCGTAATAAATTGAAAAATTTAAAATCTAGGATCGTGAAATGCATTGTTTACGGTCTATTTTCTCAATATTTTCAAAAATTTTCGAGGGGCTTCACCCCGCATTAGGGAATAACAATGATGCCCCCCGTCAGAAAATCCTGGGTACACCCCTGCATATAATATTGTTTTACATTGAACATGTTTAAGTGGCGCTTTTGTGACAATCTTTAGACTATGGTGAACTATGTAAAGTTGTTTCTAATTTTTTGGTAAAATGATATATTCAGAATCGTTCTCATTGAAGAAAAAGAAAATTAACATTTTATACATTTCTACTTGTTTATTCAATACTCATTTTTAATAAATTGATATTTATCATTTATATTTTAAATTTTTCTATTCCAATTATTGTTTAGATTTTACGATGAAGATAAATAATAGCCGTGAAAAAAAGATTGAGCCGATAGATGAAAACTTAGACCATGAGGTTGAAACCTCAAAAGTAATCACTACAATGCAAATGAAAATAAAATGTTTATTTGCTTCCTTTTTTCCCGAGGTTCTTGAAGCTGAAAACAAATCCGTAATGCTGATTTGGCTGATAATTTACATTTTTAGTTTAGGAGTATTTGCTTTACAATTTAGACCACTGGTGCAGAAGTATCTCTCTTATGACGTAATTGTTCAAATGTCAATAGAAGAAGTAACCCAATTGGAGTTCCCCCAAATTACAATATGCACAGAAAGTTTCTTCCAAAAATCAAAATTGTTGGAATCTGGACATAATAATAGTTTTTTTGACCTCGCTTTTATAGATGATGTACATAAATATTATCTTCTCAGCAAAAACACAGATTCAAGAGCGCATTTTGAATGTGAGGGTTTATCAAATTTGATAATGTGCGATAATTCCAGAGAGTGCATTCCAAAATTTTGGATGTGTGATACTGAAAAGGATTGCAATAGAGATGGAAATTCATTTGCTGTTGAAACGCATGAAAACTGTAGTTCTGATGGCAATTTTAGAGTATTTAATCCTTGCTATGACGGACTTCAACCATGTAAATATGATAAAACAATATGCGCTATGTATTGCGATGGGATACATGAGTGCAGTGACCATAGTGATGAACCTGATGAATGTCCTGAGGAAAATGACATAGAGAATGTAATTGCAAATTCTCATGTGCAAACGGTAAAATCACATAAGCAATTTGGTAAATATAATTATAAAGTTCGCTACTCTAGAAATATAACTATAACCGCTGATTCTAATTTGAATGTGAAGCTGCATTTTACGCATTTTTACATAGAGCCAGGATGGGAATGTCACTACGACTACTTAACAATTTTAGATGGCGACCATCAATATCCGTCAACATGGAACAAAGGTAAAAAATGCGGGGATTCTATTCCCTTTGACCTAATCCTAAAGCCTCCAATAAAAATTTATTTCTTTTCTGATAGCTATTTTACAGAGAGTGGGTTTGAAATTGAATATTCAACTGTTAATCAAGAAGTGCAGGCAAACCAAAGAAAACGCTCAATTAATATTGAACATATAGAAGAGAAATTCACTGATGACTGGCGCTCACTGTACTATTCAATTAGGAGTAGAGATGAAGTAGATTTTACCTCTCTGGAAAATATGACTTTATTTAAGCCCGAAGTAGCAAGCCAACTTGGAATAAACATTAAGAATTTTCTTCTGCATTGTAAATATGATGGTAGAAATTGTGCTAATAGAAGAGGTAAAAGCTATAGCGGTTACTTTGAAGATGTACTCAATCCTAAATATGGAAAGTGCTTTACTTTTAATTCAGCCAAAGACAATAAGAGTCGAACAATATCTAGAGCAGGTTCAAAAGGTGGACTACTTTTTGTTCTTTTCTTAAATAGAAACGAAAGTGTGGGTTTACTGGATTATCTTTCTGGATTTACAGTCACTATTGATCACCCAACTAGATATCCACTGCCAGACAAAGGAAATATTCTGCTTCAACCTGGGAACGCCTATCAAATCTCCATCTACAAAAAATCAATTGAAAATGTCAAAAATTGTGAAAATTTTAATGAAACAATAAGCAAGGAAAAAAGAACTCAACAAGTCTACAAAAATGGAGACATCAGTAAAGAACTGTTTGACGATATTGGAAATGGCAATGTAAAGATCTTCGGTCCACATGATTATTGGCATAACTATAGTCAAGAATTGTGTTATGAAACATGTTTGTATGACAACTTATACCATGATTGTGGCTGTGTAGATTCCTATCTCTATATATATGAAGATATTGATAAAATTCCTAAATCACTTTACCCCATTTGCAGTCATTTTAATAAATCTCAGATTGAATGCAGACAAGTAACTCATAATCGGTTTTCGGAGTTTGATAAACTCTCGATTAAATGCTATTGCCCCTTAGCATGCCATTCTGTAGTCTATGACACCAACATTGCAAGTTCTGAGTTTCCTTCCCGAAATAACTTGTATTATTTCCTAAACGAAGCCTTGACTCTTTCAAATAAGAATGCTAAAGAACATATCGAATCTCTAATCAATTTACGAGCAGAAGATGTTATCAGTGACAGAGAACTACTGGCAAGAGTGAGGGAGGACTTTGCACGTGTTGAGATTTTTTACTCGGCAATGAGCTATGAATCAGTTGTGGAGATTCCAGCCTATAGCTTTGAACAACTGCTTTCCGCGTTTGCTGGGAACCTCGGAATGTTTGTTGGGTGGAGTGTTTTAACATTTTCTCAAGTGGTAATGCTCATATTCAATTTTATAAAATTCGGAATACAAAGAATAATTTTTCATTCGAACCAATCAATGAAGAACTCAATTGGAAAAATTTAGTCAGTTGACAAAAAATATTTTTCTATGAAATTCATATTTTAATTTTTGAAAGCAAGTGGTTTGTTATTAAAAATATATTAGACGTTCAATAAAAAATTATTGTCGTTTTTTGGAATTGTTAAAGAGAACATTTATTGATGTTAAAATTGTGAAAATTTATAATTTTTTGAGCATCATACTTCTATTACAATACGGCAAATAACTATTGGAAGCATACACAAAAACCTTTATATTTTTAATTAAATTACATCAAGAAAATAATTTCGTTGTTGGTAGCCATGTAATGGCCAAATAAAGCCATGACAAATTTTTAATGCTGACACAATTTGCTTTTCTTTGACATGTAAATCACCATTTAAATAAATTTTTTATTACCGATAAAATCAAATTATTTACCACATTTATGGTTAATTTTAATTTTTCTTGCAAATTAGGACTTAATTAGAATTTTATTAAACTTAGTTTTTGAATGATTCAATAAACAGTTATTCAGTTAAAAACTTCTAATAATTATCATAAAAAAACATTAAAATGCACGTTATTATTCAGTGTAAAGTGTATGTGCTAGTTCTAATACAACAAATGAATATAAATCATAACAATAGCAATATTCCTGTAGAGAAGCTACCCTAAAAAAGTGTTCAAGAAACAAAACTTTCGATAGTTTTAATACATTTGACACGTATTTTAATGTGGGCACTTGCACGACATGTGTACGAAATTTTCTATAATAATTACGGCTTCAACTCTGAATATATGTGCACTATAAAGTTTGAACATGAATGCAACTAATTTTCTTTTGATTAAATAGATAAAAAGTAAAACAATTTTAGTTTCACTTGTAAAAATATTTTATTTTGTTAGTGACTCTTTCCAACGGTATATGATGCAGCGGGCCTTGAAATATTATTTATTCTTTCAGAATTTAGTCCGTGTGAAAAAATGACGTCATAATTTCATTAAGTCTCTAAAAATTCACACAAGTCATGCAGTTACAGTTAAATAGCATTTATATTGTACAAGGGACAGATTTTGAAAGATGAGGAAAAATTCATCTACAGAAGTTTTTTAC
>CABFPE010000097.1:701329-734338 GCA_900660155.1 Hofstenia miamia
TACTATTCAATTAGGAGTAGAGATGAAGTAGATTTTACCTCTCTGGAAAATATGACTTTATTTAAGCCCGAAGTAGCAAGCCAACTTGGAATAAACATTAAGAATTTTCTTCTGCATTGTAAATATGATGGTAGAAATTGTGCTAATAGAAGAGGTAAAAGCTATAGCGGTTACTTTGAAGATGTACTCAATCCTAAATATGGAAAATGCTTTACTTTTAATTCAGCCAAAGACAATAAGAGTCGAACAATATCTAGAGCAGGTTCAAAAGGTGGACTACTTTTGTGTTTTAACATTTTCTCAAGTGGTAATGCTCATATTCAATTTTATAAAATTCGGAATACAAAGAATAATTTTTTCAATTGATTCAATTAATGTAGAACTCAATTAAGGAATATGTTTGTTTGCCACGAGCTGTTTTTCTAAGAAATTCATTATGTTTAAGTGAAGTGCAATAAATGTTGTCGTAATTTAGTATAATTTCATCATTGGACGTAAATGACAAGAGTAAATATTTTAAAATTGTAAGATTTTTGTTCAAATCTTTCCATGAAAGTTTTAAGGAAAAGCCAAATTTGGTCCAAGATGGGCTAATCATTATGGATGCTGCTTACTTTATACATTAAGTAAAATGTGTAGAAAAATTATTCATATTCGACTTCTTCAAAACATTTAGAGTTCCTAACTTTTACGCCAGTGTTTTTCCTTTTCTTTGGGACCTCAAATTACAGTATGTTAGGATACGACAAAATTATAATGCAGAACTGAGTTGGAATCAGTTTGGGAGAACCGACGGTTCGGTTTCGGGTACAGAATCTAAGAAAAATCGGGTTCGTTTTCGGGTAAGCCCACATGTTCCGAGAAAACGCCAACTACTTCAAAGAAGGACTTAATTTAGTAATAATTTCTAATATTCATTAGATTTCTCTTCCTATCAAGAAACAAACAAAGAATGGGATTTAATATTATAAGCAGTGCAATAAAAGTCTAAAAGGAAAACAATATATTATCATTCATTTGAAATTTTGAAGGTCCGACATTTCGGGTAGGATTCGGGTAAGATGATGTGCATTTTCAGAAATTTCGGGTACATTCGTTTTTAGGTACGTGTTTAAAAAATCGGTTCGGTTTCAGTTTCAAATTCTGTACCCGAATCCAACTGTGGTACAGAATGTTTTAAGACCTTCGAGGTATAATATGATATTACATAGCACCTAGAAATTTAAAGATTCTCAACTTTTTATTGAAACAATTTCCGTGGAAATCAATTGGTAGTTGCCCTGCTGCGAAATATTGACAAACTTTTACAGATTTCAATGGATCGCATGAATATATTTGTTAACACAGATGCTAACGGGTATCCTACAATGCCATTTTATAAAGAGGTTTGAGCTTTTCTTTGCAAAGCGATTGTTAGAAAACAAGTGATCAAATGTATACCCCAAATTAAATAGAGGCACTAGCAGAGGACTTCATCTTTAGAAATTTATTGATTTTATTTGCACACCAATTTCATACTTTATATTAGTTGAAAAATTATCATTGATATTTGGTAAGAAACTATTTAGGGGCTGGGAGTAGCATAGATTGGGTCGTACCCCGTTGATATTCAACCTTTTGACCTTGGCGGGCGTGTCTGTCATGGCTACCATGTAATTTTGTACTTTGGCCGCCTGTGTATCTCTGAGGTCATTGGAAAATGTTTTGTTTTGTTGACAAACAATTTTGTTTGCAGTCTATTGCTTTCTAAAAGCAATTTTCAAAATCCCATGAGATTAGATTTGTTCAAAATGTAACAATTTTTCTATTCATATTACATAAACAATTTTTAAATACAAATTGAAAAAAGTTGTAATTAATAATTATTTTCAAACAATTTTTTTTAAACATTGAGAAAAATACATGTTTCACAGACAACGCATATCTCAATTGCTAAAATAAAAACTTTTTTTATGACTTGAATCAATAAATATTTCTAAGTAAAAATAATTTTTAAAATAAATATAAATACATGCTTCTACAGATGCATACTCTCACCATACAGAGAAAACGAACATTTATAAATAATAAATTTATTTACAAAGAAAATATGAAATGCACACTAAATGATAAAGTTAATATAGCGAATTTCATCTACAGTTCAATAAACTGATAATATTAGTCAAACCTTTACGTTGGGATGGGAATACTGTAGGAAACAAACGCAATGTGTATTTGCACGTTATGAATTTCACGCGGTAGTATCAAAATTAATGCTTAATAAACAAGTCAAATGAGGTGATAGATCACAGTATAAAACACATGACAATTAAAAGTTTAAACAAATTCAATTAAAAATGTGTATTAACAAACAAACGATGTTTTTTTATAATAAATTTACCATTAGACAGTAAATTCGCAGCAATTCATTAAAATAAAATTTATTACGTTTTTAAAAGAAATATCTGTAAAACTAACAAGAAATTATATTGCAAAAAAGCGTCAAGAATCAAAACAATATCTGAGATTTAATTATAAAAATAGCTTACCAACAAGTTTGAAATCTTTCAGGGTAGTTGTCTTTCTTTCAGCAATGTGAAATTCTCTTATACCGGATGTGTATATTCTTACGTGTAGAAAGTTGCATGCTTTTCATAGAGAATGTCAACATTAAGTAGTTTTATCTATTCCTATTTTTCAAGTGTCAAAATGCAACGAATTATAAAAACAGTACAGACATTTGAATTTCCATTATGTAATGATTGTACAAAGTTGCACTTCTTCACAGACAAACTCAACATTTCGTGATTTTATCTATTCCCATTGTTCAAGTGTCAAAATCTATCCAATCATAAAGATTATTATACATCAAAAAATGAAATTTATATCACTTTAACAATTATCACAATTAAATAAAACATTTCAAATCATATAAAAATAGAATTTTTTTCGCAAGTTGGAAAACAGTCTCAATTATTATTACCACATGTTTTTCCCAATTTATACGCTTATGTCAATGAAAGTTGCTACAAAACAAACATGTTAATAAAGTAAAATGATTTATCAATTACCGTCTCTGTTACAAATGAAATGAATATTTTTTCAATACGTTTTTCTCATTGAATTCAAGAATAAAATATTTGCAAAAATTATTGATAATATTTATATTAATGTCATAAATTGGTTATTAACGTTTATTGATACACATATATACACAAAATTTAAAAATACCAAATAACTTATTTATTTTACATTTTAAAAAATTGTTTAAACTTAAATTTCATCAGGAAGCATTTTTGCAATATTTTGACAATATTTAGAGGGATCGGAAATAAAATTGAACACTGAATTTGATCACATTAAATATTCATTATCAAAAATTCCTGCATACGCTTCTTAACCTTATGATTATGATCATCTCTTTTTACCCTATGTCGTAAACCTTCCATGGAAATTTAGGACATTTTAAAAAATATAACAAATCTTAGAGCATAAACGCAATATTTATGGTTTCTCGCCACCATCCATGACTCAATCCAAAGGATATGAAATTAACAGAAACCTTTCAAGTTCAACAGAATCTGTAATCCTATTGTTTTCAGTATCGAATTGTTTCCTTCGTCAATGATTAAAGTAATAATGGAGTTAACCACAACAGCACAAAAGAGAACTACATCATTTTATAGCAGACCAGAGATGTCATACCAGATCTACAGTAGTATTTACTTAGGAAAAGAAGAAATTCGGATTTCAAGAAATGCATGTACACGTACAAAAGTACGTCGACAGAAAGTTCAAAGGGAAAGGCCTACAATGTTTATTCAGAATTGAAACATTGCGCATTTCATTTTTTTGCCCGAACTTTGTAGCAAATCTGCCTCTATGTATACTCTACTCCTGCTAATATTTTTATTTTGCAATTCCTCACATTTTCGGTAAAAGCTTTCATGAAAGCTTTTGATAGGCATCTTAAATAAAATTAAATCATTGACTTCGTGAAAAAGGTATTGCTTTAAAATATTTATTATTTTATATTATAGGCATTTGATCAGACATGGTCCTAAAAAATTTTGAACGTGGGCGGTTCAAATTTTTTACTAATAAGTTATAAAATATTTATTTTCAAATCTTTCAAGGTCTAATCATTTCTTGAAAACGTGCAATGATTTATTAGGTTTTCGCAGAAAAATGGTAAAAAAAATATATATATACATGTATATAAGACAATTTTGTTTAAAAATGGTTTATCTCATCATTCATATAAGGCATAGAAAGTTTTGAAAGGGGAAGTAGTCCGCCCACGCCCAAAAACCACTTCTGCGCTTAATTGAACATATAAAAAATTTAAATATGCTGATGAAAACTAACGCCTGTGGTGACGGAATATGTTACAATTGCAACGTATAATTGCCCAAATGCTTGAATTTAAGTTTAATTAACAATTATTTTAAATTATGCATAAAATTGCATTAGGAAAATAATTTATTAACGACTGCTATTAGCATGTAATTAAATGTTCTTTGCTGTGCATTATTACACCTGCTCTGGAAAATTGCTGCCTAATTATTACTGGTGCCGCCTTACTTGCAAATTCGAAATTTCAATATACAAGAGCCTCAAATATTCAGGTAAGCAGAGCCCAATCGTTCTTTTAGCTGTGGTATGTTTAGTAATTGCTTTCAATTTAAAACTCACTAATCAATGATTTATTAAGTTTATTCAAAATTCAAAAAATAGTATAAACTTTTTAGTCAAAAGTTCTTTTGTCTTAACAAAGGGTTGTTTCTAATAGCTTTTTAAATTTTGCGGTATTTGGCGCAGATCGTATGTCTACGTCGATATTAATGAAGGAACAAATTGAATTTATTGGATTAACAATCGACACGTGCATATTTGATATACACACTTGTTTGTTGGATGTAGTAAAGAGTAATGCACTCCTATGCAATATTTTTATTATCTTTGTTTGGTTAGACACTATGTGTTGAAATGCTTTTTTCTACATTGTTACTAAAGAACATAGATATAGACAAAAACATAGAAATGTATGATTTGGTTTGCTCAGTGCACAATATAACTTTTAGGAAAAGCTACAGTAAAGTTTTAAATTTTAATGAAAATTGTTACTTTTTGTAAAAGAAATAATTAATGAGTAATATATTTGTTCTATATATATATATATATATATATATATATTAGGGTGGGTTAAGAAAAATTTTTAAGAAATCTGGCTAAGGATGACAAAATGGCTACTTACATTCAAATGGTTATATGCCCTTAAATCTAGGTTACTCACAGTGATGTCAAAGTAAACCTAATGTAATTTTTGTATATTGCAGAAAGAACTGAACATAGAAAGTGTGTTTTGTTTGGTGTTAAAGCTGTAGAAAACTCATGTTTTTGCTCATTGTGGTAGACTAAATATTTCATCTTGCACAAATAATCGATTTTTTTTAGAAAAAATAGTTCGCAGGGTAAATTCTTATGTCTTTGTATCTTTATTGCTATTAGTGCAATGTTGTTGAGAACTGGTACAATAAACACAAAAGCACTTCATTAAAATATGTTGTTCGAATTCAAAAATAAAGTTATATGACAAAGACTGTTGGAAATCAATTACAAACATTTTTGCATACTGTTTGAAACTAAGCCATGGCGGATTTCCATAATATACACAATAAGCCTAACTGTCTCTATGCATCTTTCTAAGCCTTGGCTATGGAAAGGAAAGCTATGCATCACTAAGACTTTTTGAGCTACATTATCAGTCATTTTAGTAGAACCTTCTCATTTTTTGCTGCATAGTTAACCTCCTTTAAGAAATTTGAAATGAGTTATAAAAACTAACATGGAAAGATTACCCTTTGAAGATGAATGTTTTTCGTGGAACAAGTATTACTTATAAACATTTGCTATGGCTGACAGTGGCTTTACAGAAAAAGATCTGGTATTTACCTAGTATTAACTTCATGATGAGCTGCATGACTTTAAATGGCTATAAAAATGTAATACGTAACAGATGCAAAGACTATCACTGACTGAAATAGAAGACGTATATTGCGTGCCAAATGTTCATTTACTCATTTACATAAAATATACCCAAAAGCACTTATTTTTCTTAACATAAATGTGTAATGTTCCTTTGAGCAAGTAATCTGGACAAAATCATTTTATTTTTTAAGTTTTTCACAATATTCAAAGGCATGAGCCCACGTGTAATTTTACCAAGGCAGCATATGTTTTGGGCCATTTTAAGACTGCTTAAAATTCTGTAATACATTTCAAGCTATGTTGTTTATGACTAGTTCTAACTACTCATTACTAATAATGTGCAATTATTTCTGATGATGAGGGGCATGAATTTAGATAGCCGACATAACTTTAACTGAATTTATGCAAAAATTCCAAGGTTTTAAAAGGACAGCAGACTGTTTAAGGTTAACCGAAAATTTTAATTTATTTACAAATATTGTTGTAGTTTGTACTAGGTCTTAAATTGCTTGACATAAATTTTAATATTTACAGTTTAATTTCATAAAAATATTTTTTCAAGAAATTCACTCAGATTTTTTTAGATAATGCCCCTAGAATATATCAATATCTACACCCCTGAAATTATCGATTAAAGTTAAAGTGAATTGCTCTTTTCTTATTCAAGCTTTATATAAATAATTATTATAACAAAGCATATGAGAACTAGTTTCAAAATGGCGTTTCTTCAGTGAATAATGGAATAAAGCCACATACTAAGTGAGATTTCAACCAACATAAAGGTTCCACCTTAGCAATCAACAAAACTTTCTTTGGCTTGAATTTATTGTCATATATCTATTATATTTTAAATATATCAGTTTAGCTTGTAATATTTTGTTTAATAGCCCATTCTCAAATTGACCAATTTTCCCAAATGTTACTACACTACCATAAAATATCGGCCCTACTAATATATTAATAATTACAGTATTTATATATATATATATATATATATATATATAAACAGTGTGTCCCAGAAAATGGTTCCTCCATTTTAATTGGTTTAATTAAGGCCCTTAAGTAGATAATTATGCACAAGTTTCAACGAACTACAAAATCCGAGACAGAATTCCCTTTAATCCTGGAGATAAAACAAAATAAACTTAATGAGACATAAAACGAGACAGTTTGTCATTTTACAAAACAGATAGTTCATTATCGTCCTTAAGAGCGTCCCTCGATGTGCCATCCATTCCTGGCGATGCACTTCTCGGCTCGGACAAGCATTTCAGCCATTGCGTTTCTAATAGTATCCGGAGGTATTTGTCCCATAGTATCGATGATGCGCTGACGGAGATCTTGGAGAGGTTTGTAAAGTAAGGCATGCTTGAGACTGGACACTGGGCAGTCAACCTACCTGTATTTATACCCATTATTTATAGGAGAGGCACCACTTTCAACGCCTGGTTTACCTCTACGTGGCTATTGTAATTTTGGTTTTCAGGGAAAATCACACACTGCGAAAATTACCCTGTGCAGCAGCCAACCGTGACACTGGTGCTCTCAACTGTCAACCATGACAAGACAACATATTAGGCTATTAGTCAACCACCATTGGATGACAGGAAGTCAAGTTGATTGATTAGTAAATTAATAATTATTTGGAGGAACCATTTTCTGGGACATTGCGTTTATATTTGCCACGAAAATACCCATTTCGAAAGCCAAACAACAAAGTTCAAAAGTAAACAAATTTTTCCACTGCACTTTTATAATATTAAAATATGGAAAAATTAGAAAAATTAAGGCATTTTCATAAATGAATATTGCATAGTGAATTTTTTTCGCAACTCTTTCCTATTTAAATTGTTGTATGGCATTGTTAATTTGAACACATGCCAAAACTGACAAAATTGTTCAAAAATTTCTGCACTATATTACATAAACATTTCTAAATTTTTTATTTAAAAATCATAAATTATCTTTTCTAGGTAGTAATAAGTGTTTAGTTTTTAACATGAAGAATTGTGGACTGACAGCCCGAAAGATTCAACCAATTGATGAAGATCACCCTCCTTTCACTCATTTAGAAACCACAAAATTTTCACCAGCAATTAACATAAAACTAAAACGCTTGTTCGCTTCCTTTTTTCCCGAAGTTCTTGAAGCCGAAAATAAGGCAGTTATGCTAATTTGGCTGACAATTTACACTTTTAGTTTAGGAGTATTTGCCATGCAATTTCAACCTCTTGTGCAAAAGTATCTTTCTGGTGACGTAATTGTTCAAATGTCCATTGAAGAAGTAACTCATTTAGAATTTCCCCAAGTCACAATATGCACGGAAAGTTTTCTACAAAAATCAAAACTTTTAAATTCTGATCGCAATAATAGTCTTTTTGATCTCGGATTCATAGACGATGTTCAAAAGTACTATGTTCTCAACAAATACTCAAAGTTAAACACTACATTTAATTGCATAGGCTCCCCCAGTTTGATGAAGTGCGCAAATTCTAGAGAATGCATTCCAAATTTCTGGATGTGTGACAATGAAACAGATTGCAATAGGGAAAAAGAGCCTGACTCTGTTGAAACACATGAAAATTGCGGTGCTGATGGGTATTTTAAACCCAAGGTTTGCCCTGAAGGACTGCAATCCTGTAAATACGATACAACTCAATGTGCTATGTACTGCGATGATGTAATCCAATGCAATGATAAAAGTGATGAAAATGCTGAATGTCCTTGGGTAGATACTGTAGAAAACCTATTTGCAAATTCGACTACGCAAACTGTAATATCACATCCGCAATTTCGTTTGAATTATAATTACAGAACTTACTACACACGAACAATAAATATTGAATCCCAATCGAATTTGAATGTAACACTAAATTTTACACACTTTGATGTTGAAGAAAGCGATAACTGCAACTATGACTACTTGGGAATTCACGATGCATACAAACCCCATGGTGGAATTTGCGGAGATTGGAGTTATTATTTCCTAAACCTAAAGCCACCTATACAATTATATTTCCATTCTGATGAGTCGAGAACAGGAAAAGGGTTTGCTATTGAGTATTCAACTATTAGTGAAGAGGAGTCACCAAGCAGAAGAACGCGTTCAATTATAACTTACAGTGTTGATGAGGAAGCTGCTGACGACTGGCGCTCAATGTATTATTCAATTAGGAGTAGAGATGAAGTAGATTTTACTTCCCTAGAAAACATGTCCTTATTTGTGCCAGAAGAAGCAAACCAAAATGGAATAAACTTTAAGAATCTTCTCCTGCATTGTAAATATGATGGAAGAAATTGTGCTAATAAAAAAAATAAAAATGAGAACAAATATTTTGCAAATGTTCTGAATTCTAAATATGGAAACTGTTTTACTTTTAATTCAGCCAAAAACAGAAATAATTTAACAATATCTAGATCAGGTTCAAAAAGTGGACTTCTTTTTGTTCTTTTTTTAGATAGAAACGAAAGTGTGGGTTTACTGGATTATCTTTCTGGATTCACAGTCACAATTGATCATCCAACGATATATCCTTTGCCAGAAAAGGGAAATATTCTGCTTCAACCTGGAAATGCTTACCAAATCTCCATCTATAAAAAGTCCATTTCAAATGTTAAAAATTGTGAAAATGACCATAAAATAATAAGCAATGTTGAAAGAGCTAAGCAAGTGTATGGTAATGCTGACATCAGTAAAGAACTATTTGATGATATTGATAATGGCAATGTAAGAATCTTCGGTCCACATGAATATTGGCCTAACTATAGACAGGAATTGTGCTATGAAACATGTTTGTATGACAACTTGTACCATGATTGTGGATGCGTGGATTCCTATCTCTATATGTATGAAGATATTGATAAAATTCCTAAATCACTTTACCCGATTTGCAGTCCTTGGAATAAAGCTCAGATTGAATGTAGGCAAGCAACTCATAACCGGTTTTCGGAATTTGATAAGCTCTCGATTAAATGTGATTGCCCCTTAGCATGCCATTCTGTAGTCTATGACACCAACATTGCAAGTTCTGAGTTTCCTTCCCGAAATAACTTGTATTATTTCCTAAACGAAGCCTTGACTCTTTCAAATAAGAATGCTAAAGAACATATCGAATCTCTAATCAATTTACGAGCAGAAGATGTTATCAGTGACAGAGAACTACTGGCAAGAGTGAGGGAGGACTTTGCACGTGTTGAGATTTTTTACTCGGCAATGAGTTATGAATCAGTTGTGGAGATTCCAGCCTATAGCTTTGAACAACTGCTTTCCGCATTTGCTGGGAACCTCGGAATGTTTGTTGGGTGGAGTGTTTTAACATTTTCTCAAGTGGTAATGCTCATATTCAATTTTATAAAATTCGGAATACAAAGAATAATTTTTCATTCGAACCAATCAATGAAGAACTCAATTGGAAATATTTAGTCAGTTGACAAAAAATTTTTTTCTATGAAATTCATATTTTAATTTTTGAAAGCAAGTGGTTTGTTATTAGAAATATACTAGACGTTCAATAAAAAATTATTGTCGTTTTTTGGAATTGTTAAAGAGAACATTTATTGATGTTAAAATTGTGAAAATTTATAATTTTTTGAGCATCATACTTCTATTACAATACGGCAAATAACTATTGGAAGCATACACAAAAACCTTTATATTTTTAATTAAATTACGTCAAGAAAATAATTTCGTAGTTGGTAGCCATCTAATGGCCAAATAAAGCCATGAAAATTTTTTAATGCTGACACAATTTGCTTTTCTTTGACATGTAAATCACCATTTAAATAAATTTTTTATTACCGATAAAATCAAATTATTTACCACATTTATGGTTAATTTCAATTTTTCTTACAAATTAGGACTTAATTAGAATTTTATTAAACTTAGTTTTTGAATGAATCAATAAACAGTTTTTCAGTTAAAAACTTCTAATAATTATCATAAAAAAACACTAAAATGCACGTTATTATTCAGTGTAAAGTGTATGTGCTAGTTCTAATACAACAAATGAATATAAATCATAACAATAGCAATATTCCTGTAGAGAAGCTACCCTAAAAAAGTGTTCAAGAAACAAAACTTTCGATGGTTTTAATACATTTGACACGTATTTTAATGTGGGCACTAGCACGACATGTGTACGAAATTTTCTATAATAATTACGGCTTCAACTCTGAATATATGTGCACTATAAAGTTTGAACATGAATGCAACTAATTTTCTTTTGATTAAATAGATAAAAAGTAAAACAATTTTAGTTTCACTTGTAAAAATATTTTATTTTGTTAGTGACTCTTTCCAACGGTATATGATGCAGCGGGCCTTGAAATATTATTTATTCTTTCAGAATTTAGTCCGTGTGAAAAAATGACGTCATAATTTCATTAAGTCTCTAAAAATTCACACAAGTCATGCAGTTACAGTTAAATAGCATTTATATTGTACAAGGGACAGATTTTGAAAGATGAGGAAAAATTCATCTACAGAAGTTTTTTATAGCAGTATCTGAGTATTGGAGCAAAAGGAAATAGCAGTCAGCTGAAGAGTGAAGACATTTCTTAATCAAAAGACAAGAGCGATCTACATGTATATATATAACGCCATAATGCCAAACATTGAGCCTTCATCGGTTAGGTCAAACCTGGGGGGCTAGGAGTCCCCCTTCTGTTTTTTAAAGACCAAAGTTTTTCGTGTAATTTTGTTAAGTTTTTTATTTAGGAAGCCCCCTTCTGTTTTTTAAAGACCACAGTTTTTCGTGTAATTTTGTTAAGTTTTTTATTTTTTCATCACTTTAGTGCATTGCAAAGCCAATTATTACACAATTATGACTATAATCACTACTTTAAGAAAACTTCCAAGATATTATGTAGTAATCATTGATTTACAGTAACGCTATGCGAAAGACTCATTAAATATTCAGTTATGTAAATATGTAATTAGAGATAAACTTAATGCTAGCTTGTGAACTACTAGTGTTGTAAATCTATTCTAGTCACTTGGTTTTTTAGAGTCTTACACAGGTCACAATGTTGCTCTTTTAGGACGTCAATTCAAAGCCGCAATTAAACTTCATTTGAGCCTAATAAATGATCAATTTAAGACTATAGGAAAAAATGAAAACTGATACTAATTGCACTAGATAAGCGAATTAATACATAAATTAAAAAAATGACCAGTAAGCTCACAATTTAACGAAATTTTATTCAAGAAAACATCAGGCACAGTGTATTAATCTCATACAAAAACCTTATATATATATATATATATATATATATATATTATATATAAATTCAGTGCATCATATTTCGTATCTTCCTAATTTGGAGTGCAGGGGGAAATTGAATTCTCAGCTGACGACAATAAGAAATGTTTTCAGTGTTTGATATTACATCATGAAAATAAAACAATTTCTTCAATTTCATGCTAGAGTATACATAATTATAATTATTATCAGTTTCTTAAAAAAATTTCAAAATTAGCACCATGAACATCAAAATTATGCATGTTCCTCTACTACAACAAACGGAATATTTATAACGAAAAATCTATTGATAGTCATGCTTGATAAAGTATAGCTCGCATAATTTAATTTCCATGTCACTGTTGCTCTAATTAGAACTAAAAATTTATAAAATTTAAATTCTAGAAAAAGCGTTTTCCTTGTTTATTGTTGTGTGAATATATTGGGCTGACTTGACATGAAACCCTGTTGGTGTGGGCTGGGAGTAGGCTCCGAAAATTTAGACCAGCGAAAAGCCTGTAAATGCCCCCATTCTGTCCAGCAACTAGTGTTCCGATTTATTGCAAATTTATTTAAGTCATTTTTATGCGGTGAAAATATCAATATTTTCTGATGCGTAAGAGATTGGAAACAAAATGCTTACTTGAACTTTAATAAGCATTTAATTGTTTGATTAAATGGCAGGCATATTTCCGCAGTGTCGCGAAATGGGGCAACGTTTTGCTTTGGGAGTATTAAAATACACCATATAATATTTAACCTAATGGGATTGTGATACATTGAGTTATTCAAAATAGTTCATGAAAGAGTCTTGTCAATGAAAACTTTGCAGATGTATGTGAAAAACTACCGCTTAACTAATCCCAATGACAAGTATGCAGGAGTAATTTATGCACGTATAAAAATAAGAATTTATGGCTCCTAAAATATGATAGTTAACCCGGATAAATTCAAACAGGAAAAATAAAGAAATCCAAACAGGGCAGTATTATTTTTGCCTAAGACTAAGCCCTACTTGTATGTCACTAAATTTTTAAATTACTATAAATGAGATAATTGTAAGCGAAAAATTTCTAAAAGTAAGAGCTGCAGTACGGATCGAGTGGGGTTTTGGATGGTGCGCATAGAATTGGATTGGACAGTTACATTCCCATAATATATGGTGGGTTTTTTTCGAAATTTACAACATCAGTAGATAATATTTCTAATTTATATATAATTTTCAGTGTGTGGCGCTTGATTGCTCTCCACAATTAAAAGCAACTAGCTTAGGGAAGCTCAAGATTTGAACCTGAGCTTTCGAAGATTTGCGCAAATTGTCTTAGCGAAAATTGATGCTGATTCTGTCTGGTCAAATCATAGTTGAAATTCTGCCAGTCATTCGTCAAACCTTTCGATAGTTTGACCGACATAATATTTTTGAAATACACTAAGGTGTATGACTATATAGGGTCGTTTACGAAATAGGTTGACCTGAGTAGAAAATTTCAAACTTCATGAAATGCTTTCAAAATTTCGTTATAAATAGCTTATGATGATCATATTTTCATAATTTATCAAAAAAAATGTCTTGAAATTTCTAATTTTCTATTTTTTTGCCTCAGTTGCTTGTATTGCGATGCAAAAATATGTCGGACGGAAAATTTCAACTTTATGGTTTTCAAGTTTTCATTTCAGTGTTGAATATTGCTGTAAAATAGTTCTCATTTGCCGAAAATGTCAATTTTCTTTTTTTAAATCGAGTTTTGGGGTTTTTTTGGAAAAGTGTTCGTAAATTTTCCGTCTGACATAAAATGTCCACGAAAGTTTTTAACCTTGCCTCACAAAAGATTTTCAGATCTTGAAACTACGCATTCCTATCTCAGTGAGAACCATTTAAGTTAGTTTAATTTTGTTTTTCTTCATAAGGATAATGTCCGTGGCTTATTCTAATTTTAAAAAAAATTCCGTCTGACATAATTTATAAATTTTGGCCGAATATGCTGATTGAAACTGTTTTAATGGCCAAAAGAAGTGTGCCAATGGCCTTAAACGTTATCACGATGATTTGTTTTGATTTTGTGTTTTGTTATTTTTAAAGAACATTGTGACAGTGGAACTTCTTCTTTTCGAACATTTTTGTTTTCATTCGAATGTTTTCTTTTTTTCGTCGAACAATTTTGTCGGTGGCTTTGTTAGCGCGGTTGATTTTGTTCAAGGGTGTGGTTTTGGCGCGAAACTTTTCAGTATTGAAAAAAAATGGCAGGAGAAACAACAACGACGAATGCTGAGCGTTGCAAGAGATATCGTGAAAAAAATAAAGAAGAGTACCGAATAAACGATGCACTGAGAAAAAAAACAAAAAAGAACCGTTTTAAAGACGCTAGATAAAATAAAAAAAGAAAGATAAGGAGAGAAAGCTTCTTTCAAAATTAAAAAAAGTCAAGCCAAAAAAAGTCAATCCACACCGTCACCAGCAACATCTGCATTTCAGTCAACAGAAGCAGCATCATCGTCGCCTTTTTCCAACTCGGCAGTCAAATCACAGACGGTAAAAAGAGTGGAAAAGTGCCTTCCCCAAAGCCCAAGAAGAAAAACAGAGGTAATAAAAATTTTGGCTTCAAAATTCATTGTGAAGGTGAAGTTTGGTGAAAAATCAGGAAGAAAGAAGAATTTGTTATCTGAAGAAGAGTTTTTCAAAACAGCCAGTGATAGTGCTCCATATTTTACTCAATTTTATGGAGAAGGAGCTTGTGGCCACCCTGAAAGTGGTACTGACGATAATCATTGTGGTTATTGTGAAACAGAATATGTCCTTGGTGAGGAGTGGCTTCAATGTCCGATGTGTGCCATTTGGTTCCATAAAGATTGTTTTTATGAATAGTTTTACATAAAATATGCATAAAAGTTGTTAAGAGTTTCAATTAAATGTTTATTAGTTTCAATAATTCTGCTAAGTTCTGCTATAACTTATTTTAGGAAAATTTTTGCTTTTTATGTCAGATGGAAAATTATTTTAATCTGATCATATCTTGACTTGAGTTATATTTGATAAGCTTATATTATATGAGTATATGTGTTACATGTTATTGCTGCTTTCTAGTTGGTTTTTGAGCATTATTTCGATGGTTGGTTTTTTTCTAAAATTTTTTCCGTCCGACACAATTCCGTCAACCATACTGTTGCAACAACTTCAATTTAAAAAATATTTTGTAATTATGAATTTTATGACAGGCTATTGTTCAAGTTTCAAAAATTAAAAATCCTTCAGCATAGACTGATTAGTTTTCATAAAAAACTACTATGAGTAAAAGTTCATATTTTTGTCTTTCTTATCGATTCCGTCCGACATACTCGGTTTTTGAGCCAAAACTTTTTTTCACTCATTTTCAATCAGTCAAAAAGCTAGGNCAAGCGCAGGAGAAACAACAACGACGAATGCTGAACGTTACAAGAGATATTGAGAAAAAAAATAAACGATGCACTGAGAAAAAAACAAAAAAGAATCGTTTTAAAGACGCTAGATAATTAAAATACGAAGAACAAAAAAAGAAAGATAGGGAGAGAAAGCGTCTTTCAAAATTAAAAAAAGTCAAGCCACACCGTCACCAGCAACATCTGCATTTGAGCCAACAGAAGCAGCATCATCGTCGCCTTTTTCCAACTCGGCAGTCAAATCACGGACAGTGAAAAGAGTTGAAAAGTGACTTCCCCAAAGCCCAAGAAGAAAAACAGAGGTATTAAAAAGTTTGGCTTCAAAATTCAGCGTGAAGGTGAAGGTTTGGCTGAAAAATTCAAGAAGAAAGAGAATTTTATCTGAAGAAGAACAACAGTGGGTGCTAAATTTCTTAGATCGTGCCGATATATCGTATAAAACACCAGGAAGAAGAGACAATGTATATATTTGTGTTTTGGAAAAAGTCAAAAAATATGCTCAAAAACGATACCTCCTATGAAAAATCAGGGACATTTTCAACATCATTAATGGATCGAAAATAATGGAAAATGTTGAAACCTTTGAATCCAAATTTGGAAAAAAAGATTACATTCCGTCACTTTACGACATGTTCAAGAAAAATAAGCAATATATTTTTAATAAGAAGATTCCTCAATGGTGTGAAAATGCCACGTTTTTGGTGAATGGTATGAATAAGAAACTTTTTCCTGAATGTCGCCTTCCTGAAACAGTTAACGAGCTGGTGGCAAAGTTTTCTTGCTCAACAGATGATGAAAACTGCATGAATACCCGGTGTAATGAATGCAAGTCAACCGGAATAATACTTACCAATTTCAACATTGAATCACAATCTGATACTGATGCGTCTTCTGAAGAAGCTGTAGAAGACGAAAGAAACGATTCAGAGGAGTTTGAAAAAGATTATGTGCGGTACTATGAATGGGCTCGAGGCGACGACAACAAGCTTATGAAAATAATGTCCAGTAAGAGTGCTGAAAATTCAATTAGGTTGCTTGACACCTCAGTCCAAGTATTGAAAAGGCATCTGTATGTGAAACGTGTCCAGCATAAATTTTACGACGACTTTAAGAAAAACCTTGGGAAGAACGATCTGCTTGTCCATATTGACTACAGCGAGAGTTATGAAAACAAACAACAGCGTGAAATCCAAAGTGCGTACTTTGGTCACATTACATTTAGTATATTTACTGCATGCTGTTACCTTCGCAATAATGAAGATAAAGTGATTTGCGAGTCTGTAACTATTACAAGCGAGCTACCTGATCATTCCAGAGCTGCTGCAATCACTTCTGTTTTGAAGGTAATTGAGAACATGTGGGAAATTCACCATCACTTGCTACTTAAGATAAATGCCATGGTGTGGAGTGATGGTTGTGCATCGCAGTTTCGATTGCGGTATGTCCTCAAGTTGTTGGCAGGTATTGATTCGTCAATTAACCTGACATGATGCTATAATGACGTCACCATGGGAAAGGGCCCATGGATGGAGTCGGAGGTACCCTGAAGAACAGCATCTACCGAGACGTGATGTCAGGAAAGTGAAAGCAGTTTGCTGACTATGTCCAAAAGTCAATAAAGGGTTTCACCTCGTTGTATTTGCCTGCCGATGAAGTTATAGCTGAGCCTGTTGTAATTGATCTGGCGCCAAAAATTCCAGAAACACTTCAAGTTCACATGATAAAACGACTCTTCAACGATCAAAAAGTGCCGTATTTTGTGTTTTTCAAAACAGCCAGTGATAATGGTCCATATTTTACTCAATTTTATGGAGAAGTAGCTTGTGGCCACCCTGAAAATGGTACTGACGATAATCATTGTGGTTATTGTGAAACAGAATACGTCCTTGGTGAGGAGTGGCTTCAATGTCCGATGTGTGCCATTTGGTTCCATAAAGACTGTTTTTATGAATAGTTTTACATAAAATTTTCACAAAAGTTGTTAAGTTTCAACAACTTCTTTTTAAAAAATATTTGTAATTATGAATTTTAGAAGTATGTTATTTTATTTTTATGACAGGCTGATAATTATTTAATCCGATAATATTTTGACTTGAGTGATATTTGATAAGCTTATATTACATAAGTATATGTGTTACATGGTATTGCTGCTTTTTAGTTGGTTTTTGAGCATTATTTCGATGGTTGATTTTTTTGACATTTTTTCCGTCTGACATGGAATTCTAACAACTTCAATTTAAAAAATATTTTGTAATTATGAATTTTAAAAGTATGTTATTTTATATTTATGACCTGCTATTGATACATTATCTGAAATAACGAATTTCAATAAATTTTCTCACATTACTACATTAATTTAATTTTTTACAATTTTTTTAGAAAATATTTTTATCTGAACTTCGAGCCTTGATCTAGAGTGAGGCAAATTGGGACATCTTAGTGTCCCAAGCACTTTGACTAACACCAGGTAATATGGTTTAGAAGCTCAATAGTGCACAACCCCGTTTGTGTATGTTTGACAAACTGTATAGTGCGCTTCCTTTGATTTCATTTGGTTGATTCATCGCTAGTTTAATGCGATGTTTTTAGCTCAATGTAAAAAGATCCTCTAACTGAATGCATTTAGGGTGTACATGCATAAAAATTAATTTCATAAATGTACTATTCGCGTGCATAGTTATTTTATATAAGGTTGTGCTGTAAATTTATATCTTAAAAATCAGACAATTATCAACAATGCTGTACACAACTTGGGATCAGAACATTATGGACCTAACTTTAACACTAGGCTAATACACAACCTTAGTCAACAAAATTCAAATTTTCTAGTTTTATGTAAGCATTGTTATTAGTGAACATTTTAGAACATGTTAGCATTTCCATTGAATACAAAATGGCATGAACCTGCATAGCCATCATAGAGAAATTCAATTTTGTAAAAATATAATATTGAAATTAAATACTCCAATTTAGTGTTCCCTTGTTAATTATTTAGGTTAGGATATTTCAATTCAAAATCGAGTTGAATTGAACGAATTCGAGTAAAATGATAATTTAATTTTAACTTTATTTGAAAGGAGCACACTATGTAATAGTTTGGTATTGATCGTTCAGTTTTCAAAAATTTAGAAAGATATATCTAGTAATTACTGATATTTAATTTTAAGCTAAATTTTAATTTTTTTGCAAATTCCATTCGAAAATTTCTGTTCGATTTGTAGTCATGAACAGCACATCATATTTAAGTTAAGTGGTTAATTAACAACTGTAAGAAAAGATTTATTCTATAATTTCTATTAATGTTTAGATATGAAATCGGAGAGTTTTTGCTACATTTATCCCAAGTAGACATTGCATTGATAAACTTAAATTTAAACTTTACAGTACAGTATAGTACAGAAATCATAAAATTATATAACAAAATATCTTGGCATAACTATTTTGCGATATGATAAATAATTAGATTATGTATTAAATTTTCTTAGTTTCTCATTATTGACACTAAAATGTTAGAAACATTACTAAATAGGAATCAAGAGAAAAGCCTATAATGCACATAAAACATAGAAAACATTTAATTATAATTTTCATTGAAAATTATGCATTTGTTTCAATTTATAGCCTTTACATATAAAATCGTTATTTTCGAAACTCTCAAGAAATTTCAGTTTTTATGGACTTTTTTTGAAACTTTAGCTTATTTGCAAATTTTTGCGTCAAAAGTTGTAGACCAGATAAAAGAAAAAAGTCATAGCATTATAGTTTTTTTAAAAAACGGTCTCTGAGTTACACCTAAAAAATGGGGGGGTCGAATCAGCACCCCCCCTCAGGTAAAATAGGGTTAAACAGAAAAAAAATCTATAATAAATAATAATGATGTCATATTGAGATATGCAAGACGAAATTAACATTTTAAGCAGTATTTTAGTGGGGCGGGGTGCGAGAGGACCCCTCATTTTTTTGAAAATGAGATACATCTCAATTACCCCTCATTTTTTTGAAAATGAGATACATCTCAATTTTTTATTTTAATTAGTTGCTAGAGGTTCTGGAAATAAACTTCCTCTCAATGGACAAATGAATTTCCATATCAATGCAAGAAAGTTTGTTTTCATATTTTTCAGCAACTACATACTTTGACAACAGTGTCATATATGTGTGTCCTCACTTTTTTCTTTAGAATTACATCCGTGATTTTAAGCACTTTATTTAAGAAACTACCTCTTTCAGGAAAAGACTTAAAAATTCAATACATTTTCTCAATATTTCACTGGTTTAAAAAAAATTATTCAAACACTTTCTTGAATTGGGATATAACAGTTTCACCAATAACTTATTTTACATTTTAATATCTTATTTAAATAAAGTAATCTACTACTATTCTCAATTTAAAGTTTGTAGCGTTTATTTTTATCAAAACGCTTTCAATTTAAATTTTAAATTATGGTTAAATCTGAACGTTAAATCTAGATTTTAGTCAAATTATTTATGAACGACAACTATTAGCATATAATTAAAATTTCTTTTAAGATATATTATTTCACCTGCTCTAGAAAATTGCTGCTTTTTTATACCGATACTGGTATATTTGCAATTTGTTATTCAGGTAAACAAGCTCCTCAAATATTCAGGTAAGCATAACCAATCATTCTTATGAATACTAAGTCAGTAATATCGAATTTAGTTTTACTTGATCGCAGCCATGATTATATTTTATGTCATCCCATAGCCCATTAACGTGGCATACACTTGTCCCAGCCCAAAAAATAACATTGGGGTGTGAGAATAAACATCTCAATTGACTGTGACTATAATGAAACTATGACCATAAATTCAAAGTTTGGGGTCAAAGATTTCATACCAATCGACCAATCTAATTCGTTAACTAGCTGAGACTGAGATAAAATTCAAAGAAATCAAGATGGGCTGACACCATAAAATCATAGCATATATGCATATATATGTTATATATTAGTGCTTGCAAGAAACTGAAATTTCGAGTACTCTAATAATTCGATATAAGCTTAAATGGCATTTACTTTAGTCTATAATGTCGAAGAATCCATTAACATTTCAATATTTATCTCAAATTGTAGAACTTTCCTATGGATCTACAGAACAATGGAAACTTCCATGGACTTCAGACCAATGAATCTGGATTGGATCTGAAATGCGATCCATGGATTTTGTGGATATCTCGAGGATCCAAAATTTTACTTCACTAGTGGGGTTCTTTAGAGTAATTATAAGGAAATTGCTGCAGGAGATGCTATTATTCACAAAAATACCATTGAAATAGTTTTTTTCAGAGGAAGATCTGTTGTAAATCTCTCAAGTTATCTATTTTCACATCCTAGGGATCAGCAGAATTTGGTTTCGATAGATGTATGACATTTACTGCAAGATGCTACATGTAGCGCTTAACAAAACACGGCTAATAAACTCACTAAGGAGTTCTTCTCCATTTTCTTTTTACAAATACAACTCCAAGCATAGGGTAATATAAAGTAAGTTTTTGTGTAAAAAAGGTCTTTTTTAGATTTTATCAATATTTTTGTATTTTGCTAATTAAGTAACGCAGGATCAACTTTATTGAATTTTTGTCTAACTCATGTCATGGCGGACAAATATAAGCGTTTTTTGAAAACCTATCAATGTTGAGTTAAAGAGTTCCAAATTACATCTTGTTACTAGAGATATGTCATAGATTACATCTTAGACTACTTTAGTGGCCATGGATCTATATATATATATATATCTATATATATATATATATATATATATATATATATATATATATATATATATAAACGTAAATTTAAGAACGTTTTTTGAAACTTAGCGTTGCTTCATCAGGAAAACATTAAATAATGAGGTAACATTTTACAAAATTATGTCTATAAAATACGCAAAGCTCAATATTAATTTGTTTTCTATTTAGATGTCCCATAATAAATATTGATTCGGAGTATTTTTTAATTTCGATGCTGACCTATTATTTTAAAACTTCTTTCTCTAGCTCTATGTTGATGTTGATATATCTATGTTTGACTGTTTGCCTGTTTGCATGTGTCCTTTTTGGATATATATATATCTATATATATATATATATATATATATATATATATATATTAGGTGTATGACAATTTTATGATGCTATGTCCCCATATCATATTTTGTGGAGTTAACATGCACAAATCGAGAAAATACACATAATTTTCTGTTCATCCTCCATATAGGAAAACTAAATTGCTTAACTATAAAGCATGTAATTATTTTTTTAAAAATTGACAAATTTATGATACAATGACAAATGAATAAAATGCATTTATAATTCAATCTGCATTTGTTACAAGAAATTTAATGTTTAGTTTTTCAACGGATTTACTGATTGGAAGTAACTCTTGCATCACTATAATTGCACGCTCCGCACAGATATTTGAACGGTGTGTTGGTATAGATGTTGGCTCTGTTGACCAAAACTTCTTCAATGAGTTTAAAGCCTTTGGATGCTCTTTACAAGCTTCTGACAGATTGTGAAAGTCAGCAGGATTGAAGCTCTGAGCTGAGAACCAGATGTCAGCCCATGAACCAGTTACGAAATCACATGCCATTTCAGTTGTCTGCTGATACTCTTGTATCAGAATAAAAGCAAGCAAAATAAATCACCTATGGGAAACTTCATGAAGTTTTGAAAACCCTATAGCTTAATACTAAATGCTCAAGAAATGACATTTCTTCTGTTTTTTAGTGATTTCAAGTATTGTCAAATGATGTTTCCAGTTGTTCATACTCTTCTGATATTTTTGAAATTAACGAGTAACTGATGTTTGATGATATTTTTGATCCACAAAAATGATCATTCAGTAGTACTTGCTTCAGTATGGTTTTGGCATTCAATGAATACAGGCTTTCCAATCCCATATCTTCAAAGTGTTTCTTTATCCGCGTGACTGCACCAAGATTTTTGTCGGTATTTGCTGCAGTTGTGTGAGATACAATCTTTTTTTATTGAAGGCCAGGGGGCATATTTGTCAAGAAGAGCTTTTATTCCTTCAAATATTGTTTCTCCTTTACCATTTCCCAGTTTGAGAACTGCAAGCCTGATTTCACTTTTTTTCATTCTTCAGAACTACTACCTGATATTCCTTCTTTTGTATGATCTTGCCATTAAAGTGCAAACACCAAAGTTCATTTTTCAAATTTTCCATAAAATTCTTTTCTAATTCTTGCCCTTTTTTCATTACAGCTTTGTAGAAATCACTTTAAATAGGAGTAGATAAAGGAAAACCACTTTCTGATAAGGTTATACAGACTTTTTTTTACCTTTTCTTGTACTCAGCTTTCAAGTAGTTACTAAGCCAACAGCAGAATCAGTTTTTTGTCTTTTAGAAGTTAGTGCTTTTTCAAAATCTTCAGTAGTAATGGAATACTTCTTTTCATTCGCATAAACTTCACTTTCTGAAGTCACGTCACAACTGTCTTCAATAAGCTCTTTCAGTAATTTCAGTTTTCTAGGATGAATTCGTTTTGCATCTTCTTTGTTTTCTCGACACAACCATACTCATTTCTCATCAGTAACATTAAAGAACATCTTAGTAAAGTTATAGTTTCCAGGTCTTCGGTTATATCTTTAGTATTTTTTTTATTACATTCTCAATCTTCCTTTCAACTGTTGAATTAAGTTATTGAGTTGGCAAATTGAGCTTCGACCACAAAAGTTTTATTTCACTTGCTATCATCACAATTTTTTCTTTTTTTGCGTTTCACATGCAGATTCAGAATTTTGTATTTATCCAAGATAAGCTGTTCCGTTGGAATTTTTTTTATTTCATCAAGATTCTCTACAGCTCCCTGCTTTCTTGAAGCATTCACTTTTGGGAACTGCATCAAGTTTGAAGACCGAATTTTCTTGTTCTTCTCTGAAGGAGGCGCATTTTTCAACATCTCAACTTTCAAGCTTTAAGGATTACAGGATCAATTTAATAGACTATAAAATAAATCTTTAAATCTACAAATATAGAAAAAGTTAAGATTAGTTTATTTCATTAATAACGTTTGTTATTTACCTATGTGTCGTCAGTCAATAATAGCTTTAACACTAGAACAGCGATTACTCCTTGAAATAAATTTACATCTGATGTTTCAAATGCGGAAACAATAGAATGGAAACAAAATTTCTGCAAATAGCAAATTCAATGAGATTATCAACATATTTGGAAATACATGCACCTGCTAGTGTTTTTGTTGAATGAATAATGAAGCAAGCAAAAAAAATGCTTAAAAGTCATTTTGACATATTGTCGCGTTAAAAAAGCAATTGCTTTTGTTTTCAAAGTTTTTTTTAAGACTTAACGTTTTATATTAATATTTTTTTGGAAAACATGACAAATGTTCACTCATGGTAGCATGGGGAATAATAAATTCCCAACAAAAATTTTAGTCATATACCTAATTATATATATATATATATATATTTATATAGTTATTTCGAATATATTAAATTAACCTTCTTTCGTGTTAATAATTATTTAGATGTAAGCATGAAGAAGTGTAGAAGGAGAAAGCAGATTATTCTGTCAATTGATGGAAAACAACGACATACTACTTTCAACCTTACAGAAATATCAAAGCAAACTTCTGCAATGAACATGAACTTAAAAAGCTTATTTGCTGCGTTTTTTCCCGAGATTCATGAAGCCGAAAATAAGGCAGCTATTCTAGTTTGGCTTACAATTTATACTTTTAGTTTAGGGGTATTTAGTATGCAATTTCAACCACTTGTGCAAAAGTATCTTTCTGGTGATGTAATTGTTCAAATGTCAATTGAAAAAGTTCATCAGTTGGAATTTCCTCAGATTACAATATGTACGGAAAGCTTTTTCCAAAAATCAAAGCTTTTAAAGGCTGATCGCAATGCGAGACATTTTCAACTCGGTTTTATAGATGATGTGCAGAAATTCTATGTTCTTAATAAATATGCAAATTCAAGTATTACATTTAATTGCGAAAGTTCTCCTATTTTGATAAAGTGCGCCAGTTCCAGAGAATGCATTCCGAATTTCTGGATGTGTGATGATGAAACGGATTGTAATAGAGAAGAAGAGCCAGAGGCTATTGAAAAGCATGAAAATTGCATTGGTGGTAGCTATGTAGAACCTGCTATTTGCCCTCTAGGACTTCAGCTTTGTAAATTCGATATAACACAATGTGCTATGTACTGCGATGATGTAGAACAATGTAGCGATGGAACTGATGAAGCTTCTGACTGTCCAAAATTGGAAGAAAATTTAGAGTGTTTACTTGCGCAGTCTTATGCGAAAACTGTAACATCACATGCACAGTTTGGCATTTCAAGTACTCATTACAGATTAAATTACACAAGAAGATTTCATATAACCTATTATAGCGAAATTAATGCAAAATTAAATTTTACATATTTTGATATTGAATCTGATGACAACTGTAGTAAAGATAGATTAGAAATTCAAGAGGGTAACGACGGAGATATTAATACATATTGTGGGCGACTGGAGTCATTGTTCCTTAGTCTGAGGATACCAATTCAAATGGTGTTCCATTCTGATGAGTCGAAAACAGGAAAGGGGTTTTCATTAGAATACTTTGTAGAGGATTCTGATGCAGACATGTATTATCCATACAAAAAAAAGCGTTCTATAAATGATAATCTTGTAGAAGAGTCAATTGCAGGTGATTGGCGTACAATGTACTATTCCATTAGAAGTAGAGATGATGTAGATTATACTTCTCTTGAAAATATATCATTATTTGAGCCCGAAATAGCATTTGAAAATGGCATAGACTTCAACAACCTTCTTTTGCAATGCAAATTTGATGGAAGTGATTGTGGCAATAATACAGGTGAAGGGTGGATATACTTTGATGATTTCCTTAATTCTAAATATGGACGCTGCTCTATATTCAATTTAACCAAAATGAATCCCAGACGAAGTATATCTAAATCAGGTGCAAAAAATGGACTTCTCTTTGTACTTTTCTTAGATAAAAATGAAAGTGTGGGATTACTGGATTATCTTTCTGGATTCACAGTTGCCTTTGATCATCCAAATATATATCCAATACCAGAAAAAAGGAACATTCTACTTCAACCTGGGAATGCATACCAAATCACCATCTTCAAAAAGTTCACCTCAAATGTAAGAAATTGTGCAAACTACAATCCAAAAATAAACAAGTTTGACAGAGTTCAGCAAGTCTATAGCAATGGAGACATCAGCAAAGAAGTCTTTGAAGATGTTCTTAATGGCAATGTATCAACCTTCGGTCCCTATGATTCCTGGCATAATTATAGCCAAGAATTGTGTTATAAAATATGTTTGTATGACAACTTATACCATGATTGTGGATGTGTAGATTCTTTTCTCTATATTTACAAAGATAATTCCTCTATTCCAAAGTCACTTTATCCGATTTGTAATGCTTGGAATAAATCTCAGATTGAATGTCGACAAGCAATGCATAATCATTTTTCACAGTTTGATAAACTTTCGATTAAGTGCAATTGCCCCTTAGCATGCCATTCTGTTGTATATGACACTAGCATCGCAAGTTCTAAGTTTCCTTCACAAAACAATTTGTATTATTTTCTAAAAGAAGTTTTAAGTCTCTCAAATATTAATGCTAAGGAATATATCAAATCTCTGATTGATTTACGCGCGCAAAATGTTATCAGTGATCGGGATTTACTGACAGAAGTGAGAGAAAACTTTGCCCGCGTTGAGATTTTTTACTCGGACATGAGCTATGAATCAGTTGTGGAGATTCCAGCCTATAGCTTTGAACAACTGCTTTCCGCGTTTGCTGGGAACCTCGGAATGTTTGTTGGGTGGAGTGTTTTAACATTTTCTCAAGTGGTAATGCTCATATTCAATTTTATAAAATTCGGAATACAAAGAATAATTTTTCATTCGAACCAATCAATGAAGAACTCAATTGGAAAAATTTAGTCATTTGACAATAAATATTTTTCTATGAAATTCATATTTTAATTTTTGAAAGCAAGTGGTTTGTTATTAAAAATATATTAAAAGTTCAGTGAAAAATTATTGTCGTTTTGGAATTTTTAAGGAGAACATGTATTGATGTTAAAATTGTGAGAATTTCTAATTTTTTGAGAATCGATCAGCAAATAACTATTGGAAGCGCACACAAAAAACCTTTATGTTTTTAATTATAATACATCAAGAAAATAATTTCGAAGTTGGTAGCCATCTAGTGTCCAAATAAAGCCATGAAAATTTTTGAATGCTGATACAATTTTGCTTTTTTTGTAATGCAAACCACCATTTAAATAATTTTTTTATTACAGAAAAAATCAAATCATTTACCTCATTTTTGGTTAATTTTAATTTTTCTAACAAATTAGGATTGGATAAGAATATAAAATAAAGAAGCAAATTTTATGCAAGTCGTTTTTCAAATCTATAACAGTTTTCGAAGTTCCTTGATTGCTTAATACATAACATTATTTGATGGCGTGATCATTTTTTAAAATTTACTTTCAAAACTCAGATTTTTTTTTTTGTATTCAGTAACGCATCCCATGACAAGTTCAAAAAATTCAAAAAATTCATAAGCCTAATATATATATATATATATATATATATATATATATATATACCAAACAAGTCAACATGCCATTCTGTATTGCATGTGGTAAGAAACAACCGACGCTAACGAATGCAAGCTCTAACACTATGTGTTCAAATTGCACAAATGAAAAATGCCCCAATTTGTACAATTTGTAAAAATAAGGTAGATCCAAATTCTGACAAAATTAAATTTGCAATATGTAGACACATGTTTCCCCTTCAATGCAGAAGAATTGCTAAAAAAGTATTAAATGTAGTAAATGGAAATGAAGAAATATGTGGAAACGTATACTGTAGTGCTGTGAACATTGTTCGGTTTCAACTTTGAGATGTATTTCTCCCATGGACAAAACGTTGATAACCTTATTGATAGGTTTAAAAATATAAGTAAAATAGCGGACTCAACTTTGAACGAGGTTAAGAAATATTCTGACATTCTAAAGGACACATCTGCAAACAGTCATCCTATGCGAAAAAATGTTGCATACCAACATGCTAGTGACCTGAAAATCTCGGGTTTTCCAGAGAGTAAAACCTCTAATTGGTATGAGAGGTTAAGTGAAGATCGCAAAAATGTTTGTAAGCTGTTGCAACATATAAATCCTGAATTCTCTAAATACGATATATCAGACATGTTTAGACTAGGAAAATATGATTCAAGTAAAAAGCAAAAATCATTATTGATAACGCCAATAAACTTAAAAATGATTCCACTTTTCAATTTTCAGGTTATATATCGAAAGATCTACCTTATGTGGAATAACAAGAAGAAAACGAATCCCTAAGAAAAGACGGGAGCTAATCTAATCGAGAAATTATGGTGGAATAGGTTTGAGAATGATTAATCCTTAACTCTATGTTAGTCAAAATGGTAAATGGGTTCCACAAGGCAACTGACTAATTGAAAATTTATTTTCGCTGAGTCACTATTGCACATGAAGGTCAATATGATCATGCACACAATTCCAGAAGCGAGAACTCTAGGCAGTTACTGAAAGGGCAAACGTGCTGTTAGAACCACCTCAACTAGTTGATGAAAATCAACTGGATGACTTTGTTAGAGAAGTGTTTATAACTGATGTCAAAAAAGCTGAGTGAGAAAGAATAATAAATATGAGAGAATTTATTGCCGCTCTCCTTTCACATGATGAACGTGTTGAGAGATTTGTATAAAAGAAGTAAAGTTGATGAATGTTAATTATTAGAGGTGAAACTTTGAAAGAAGGAAGAGATGAAATCAAAAATTGTAAGCCCTCAGCTCTTCAAATCAATTCTAAATATTGAAGGTGGCGTTTGCTTCATCAATAGCCAGAGCAGATAAATACTAATATTCTCTGAATGAATAAATGTAAATGCTCTAACTTTTGACATTTTTTGTCAATTTTACAATAATGATGCAATAGTATTGCTAGAGCTAGATTTCAATTTTACTAATCAGGTTAATCATATAAATATTGTTTATTATAAATGATGTAATGACATTCAATGCAGAGATAAAAGCGGGTATACGGGGAGGCCAGGGTTAGTAATTTACCAACCTGCAGCCGTTTGGAAATTATTCCTTTACTAACTTATTATTCATTGCAAAGTGAGGTCAAATACCAAGCAAAGGAAATCATAATGAGTGACAATGCTACTCGCTTAGTTTTATATATTTTAACTATAATTGGAAAATAAATTAACTAAGCAAACTGAAACATTACAAATGTAAATTCAATGAAAAATTATGAACTGATTAAATTTATGTAAAAAAATTGATATATTGAAAATATAAAAATTGTGTTTTGTTAGAAATATATTTATAATAGTTGAAATTTGGGTTATGCGTTTGAAATAGATATACATATGGATATATATATATATATATATATATATATATACATTTTTGGATAAAGGATGCCTATTACAAATGAATGAGCGGATTTCTAATAATTAATAATCACAAAATTCAAATTACTAGGAACAAAATAATTAAGGAATGTATAACAATCACTAGTCAGGTGCTTAATTTCAAAAAGATTTTGTGTAAGTAAAGGAGTAGACAGAAAACCATAAAATTTATAACACATTAATAGACTGCCATTGAGTGTGATCTTGAACATCTCAAGACTGAATATGACAAGTTTTCGAAAGGGTCCTGAAATAATAGTCCGTGAGAGTCTTCATACTCAAGAAATACAGAGTGATTGTAAACAATACTAAAATACTAACTGAATTCATTTAAATATACTTAGGATCCTATATACGACGAAGATATTTAAAAGATATTTAAAGTTAATTCTAGATTTTATTGTTAAGTTACCAAAACTAATAAGATTTCATTATTTTTATAAAACGAGCATAATTTTTTACAAGAAAAATTATTATGATGAAGAAAATGGTACGGTTTTAAAATTTTAAATATTATTTGTATAAGCTGAATTATTAAAAATTTATTCAATATGTGACTGAAAAATATTTCATTTAAGGGAGATACTTCATATAGTTTAAATTCCAATGTTGTAATTAAAATGAATCACAAATTTCTTCGAATTGGAAAGATATATCTCTTTATCTTAAATTTATTATTGCATTTGCACTTATTTATTGTTTTCTTATTTCAATTAAATATTTTTCAACATTCTCAGTTTATGCTTTGAAATAATTTTTTGCCAAGAAATTTTAATTAAACTTACAACTATTTCAAATAACATAGAAATTTCATTTCCATATTTTGCCAGATAATTTATTAACGATTACTCTTAAGTTATAATTACATTCTCTTTTGCGGTATATTATTACACCTGTTCGAGAAAATTTCTGCTTCTTTGACCGATTCATATTTATTTCTAAAGTAGATATTTAAGCATACGAGCGTCTCAAATCTTTAGGTAAGTATATTTATAGCAATTTCTCAAGTAATTTGGTTTTCTTTGCAACATTCTGCTGAAATGGTTGATTTATTAGGCAGTTTCAAACAGTGAATTAATTCGAAATTCAAATGGCCATTACCATCGGCAGTACTCTAGCATTACTAATATTATGCATTAATGAGTTTTACAGTTTTTTAATCATATTTAATTTTATTTTACAAAAAAAATTTGATATTACAATTTGGATTTTGTTACCTAAAAATCATTATCTAGTATACTTTTTTACTTGAAAAATTTCGGTTGAATTTTGCTACAGCAATTTATTCAATTATCTATTTCAACTAAGTTTCAATTATGTCCTTAGCAATGACCTGACACTTAAGTGTACCGCAAACATTACAAAATGATTCTACAGTAGTGTTTAGCGAACTCGAATATACACTATTATGAATATATCAGAACGACGATAATCAAGTGAGATTTTCGCCCAATCCTAACTAGCCTTTATGTTATTTTGTAGCTAATATCCTTGAAAATATTTCTGTTCCACGAAACAAATAAATACAATTTATTGTCGAAACATTGTTATCCTTAATTTGATTCCCTATACCACAAAATAATGGAGGGTAAGATGTTCCAATACATTGTAGAAGTCTCAATATTTTAATGTTAAGCTTCCATTTGACGATTGGAAGCACAATCCATTTCCCACATTTTCAAGTAATTTTCCCTAATCATATTAAGAAATTTGGTTTATTGACGTATCCATTGGTGAATTTCTTGCAATTAATGTCTTGTGCCCGCAGGTGCTATGCGCCTAATTAGAGGAAGAGAGGATGAGGGGATGATACAGATCCAAGCTTGCGCCGCAATAAAGGAAAAAATGAGGAGCAAAGTAAAAATAACATACTCTTACGCAACAGAACACGCAACTCATCCCAAATGTAGTTTATAAACAATGTTTTGAAATTAGCATTTTAAAATTTTAGATTAGTATCAATTTTGGATTTTCAATTTCAGTGTGTAGATTTTATTGGAAGTTTCAAACATAGCCAATGTTGATCTAGCAAACAAAAAATATTGAAGAAATTTTTATTTTTTCCAAGGATTTTTTTCCGCCCATACACAAGACATGTTTTTCTTTATGCCTTGCCTATTTTCGATAATGATCGAATGAAATTAAAAAATCATAGTTAATTCATGAATTACAGAAAAGCTAAAAAAAATTTAAATTTAAAACATCAATTTACTTAAATTCAAAAACAGTTACTTTTTCATTAATTGACTTCAAGAAATTGTTTCTTAAACCTTTTGCAAGAACGAAGATGGGGTAAGTGTAGATAATACGAGACGTAATTTCACATGAAGAAGAATACAGACACACACTAATATGCTTTTTATCAATGGTTCAGCAACTTGCTCTATATATTAATGTACCAAATAATATTAAATTGTGTTTTTTAAATTAATAATAGGCTTAATAACCTCCGAGGTAAATGGTATCGTATTACCTACATGTGTAAGCAATGCAAGACTGCTTCATTTTTAACCTAAATCTCAAGGAGTTGTTGAGTAAAATTCATTTTTATTGGGAACACAAATATCTAAAGAAAAAGTGTTTCTTTTAAGATGCTTGCGTTTCATTAAAACCAAAAATCAGCTTAAATTTAATATCAAGAATTCAATAATATTAATAATCAGAGATAATTGATTACCTCCTAAATTATATTCAATATGTATCATTCATTATATTGCCGGTAATTTAGCCCCAGGCGCTTTGCATTTTCTTTTAAAGCATAAAAATTCATAGCATTCAGCTTACACAATTTATCAATATACAATATCCACAGTAATCATGCATAACAATAGCTGTCATATTGGTGGTCTCTCATTACTTACACAAATTATTGACTTGATGACCTTTTGAATGATCACTGTCTGCAGTCTACATTGTGCATAATAGCACAGTACGTACTCAATCTCAAAATCTTGTTATTAAACCATTTCTACAGCTCTTTATTATTTTAACTTACCAATACATTTCTTGAAAAGCCAAAATTTATATCTAAAGAAATTTGGAGCATGTCAATTTGGAGAATTGATCATTTTTCATGGGAATATAGACTTGTTGATAAAATTTTTAAATTTTGTGAAAGCAGAAATAGTAATAATAATAGAAGCCAATATAACAATAGCTTTTTCAAAACCAGGCAGGCATTACACGTTTGTGCAGTGGAGGCGGCTATGGGTGGGCAAGGTGGACTTGATTCAACTTAAAAAATACGATGGTAAGTGGCAAAGCAATACAAATTTTGAATTAAATTAACAGAGCGTGATATTGCAAAAACAATGTAGATACCGATAGCTAGTTTATCAAAAATGGAAAAATATTAACCCATTAAACGCGAAATATTTGTTCTATGATTTTTTGTTTTATTATATGAAAATAGTGATAACTAGATGAGTCAAGACGATATTAAGCAAAAATAATCATTTTTGTAAGAACAGGAGACAACATTTTGTTGAGAAAAATTGTTGCCAATCGCTGGACGCTCTGCAGGTGGCTGTATTGCTATGATGGCATCATTTTCGTGGTGGTCAGATTCTGTATCTTTCCAACAGACCATGTCTATAACGTCATTCAGTGTCAACTTTTTTCTCCTCATTTTGCAGGAGGCACATTCACTAAACAGATGAACAATCACGCAGTAGAATGACGAATTGATGGTGTACACTGCACAACTGAAGCGAATTTGCAATATCAGCCAATGAAAGTGGTTCTATGATCTGATTGGTCGATTCTCTCCTCCATCAAAGCAGCGGCATCTATAGCTTTCAGAAGTGAGAGCAGATTATTTTGCGACACTTGGTGACTTGTAGCTCACAGTTAGTCATCCAGAA
>CABFPE010000097.1:739989-767489 GCA_900660155.1 Hofstenia miamia
AATATATATATATATATATATATATATATATACTGTATATATAACTGTCATGATTTAGCTTGGGTATGAATCCGTGTAGGATTTTGTTAAAACAATTGTTCTCGAATTTCATCATTCCTATTCAGAAAACTTTGTAATTTTTGAAAAAAAATTTTTCCATGTTGTTTCAAAAAATAGTTGTACTCAGAGTGCGATTGGTCTAAGTACACATCGTTGCTAGATGTAACTTGTTGAGAAATAGTTTTCCTTCAAGATTTTTTCGGAAAACTATCAGAATAATGATGCAGAAATAGACCAACATATTACCACAACTCACCTGCACATAATTATTAAAACATTACGACTGTTGTTTTCTAACTGTCCTACTGGCGTACGCCGGATTCTCCGACGGAGATATGTTAGTAATGCCCAAAAGATGGATGAAGCAACATGAAAAAATGTTATAATATTGAAATATAGACCCCAAAAATTTTTGAATATGTTTTAAAAATCCTATAAGGGACATTCCACAATACCCCCTCTCCCATTGCTCTCAATTATGTAACTAGGAATAAGGTTGCTTGCAATTTTTTTAGTATGTCGCTACATTTTGCAAATTGATGATATTGCTAAATAACAAAGGTAACAAATGGAGTTAGGTACCACCTCAAAATGAACTTATTTCCTTTTCATTTTTCAAAAATGTTGATTCTATGCATATAATATTATTCTTAATATTTAATTCTGATTTTCACGTGGGGCATATACAAAAATTTATTTTGAAAATTCTATAATACATATGTTGTGTTAATAACGTTTAGAACTAAAAATGAAGAAAGAAGCATGGAATGACCCAAATATCCAAAAAATGAATGAAAATCAAAAGCATCCTATATCCAATCAGATGCTATCATCAGATCCTGCATCTGCAATGAGTGTGAAGCTAAAAAGCTTGTTTGCTTCCTTTTTCCCCGAGGTACTTGAAGCCGAAAATAAGGCAGTGATGCTAATTTGGTTGACAATTTACATTTTCAGCTTAGGGCTATTTGCTATGCAGTTTAGACCACTAGTGCAGAAGTATCTCTCTCATGACGTAATTGTTCAACTGTCAATAGAAGAAGTAACTCATTTGGAATTTCCCCAAATTACAATATGCACAGAAAGTTTTTTCCAAAAATCGAAACTATTAGAATCCGATCGCAATGATAGTCTTTTTGAACTCGGTCTTATGGATGAAGTGCAGAAGTATTTTGTTCTAAACAAATACGCAAATTCGAGTATTACTTTTGATTGCGAAGGCTCTGCCAGTTTGATTATGTGCAAAAATTCAAGGGAATGCATTCCAAATTTCTGGATGTGCGACAATGAAACGGATTGCAAAAGGGAGGAAGAACCAACTGTTGTTGAAACTCATGAAAACTGTGGTGCTGATGGTTATTTTAAGCCCATGGCTTGCTATTATGGCCTTCAACCTTGCAAATTCGATACAACGCAATGTGCAATGTACTGTGACGATGTAAAACAATGCAGCGACGGAAGTGATGAACCATACGGATCCGGCTGTCCATCAATTAGCGAGGTAATAAACAAAACTGCAGGAACTACAGCTCAAACTGTGACGTCACATCAGCAATTTGGTCGCTCAAATTCGAATTACAGAATTAATTATTTTCGAAAAATTAATATATTCGCTGGATCGAATGTGTTCATTTTACTCCATTTTACCCACTTTGATATTGAAAATGCATGGCATTGTTATTACGACTATATAATGATTTTAGATGGCGATCATCAATATCCATCAACATGGAGCTATTATAGAAAATGTGGACAATCTATTCCTTCCAATTTAATACTAAAGCCGCCAGTCGAAATTCGTTTCCATTCTGACTACTCGGTGACCGGAAGAGGGTTTGCTATTCAGTATTCAATTGTTAGTGAAGACGAGGTATCCAGCAGAAGAAAGCGTTCAGTTAATAATATTGATGTAGGTGGATCACTTGCGGATGATTGGCGTTCGATGTACTATTCAATTAGAAGTAAGGATGATGTAGACTACACTTCTCTTGAAAACATGTCATTATTTAGACCAGAGGTGGCATTCCAAAATGGAATAAACTTTTCCAATCTTCTCCTGCATTGTAAGTATGATGGAAACAATTGCGCTAATCAAAGGAATAAGAGCAATGAATATTTTGACTACTTTCTTAATGCTAAGTATGGAACTTGTTTCATATTTAATATAGCCAACAATATTAGCAGTCGTCACGTATCTAGAGCAGGTGCAAAAAATGGACTTCTCTTTGTTCTTTTTTTAGATAAAAATGAAAGTGTGGGCTTACTGGATTACCTTTCTGGATTCACAGTCACTATTGATCATCCAACTAGATATCCAATGCCAGAAAAAGGAAATATTTTACTTCAACCAGGAAATGCCTACCAAATTTCCATATACAAAAAGTCAATTGCAAATGTCAAAAATTGTGCAAATTTCGATCCAGTTTTGAGCAAACGTGAAAGAGTCCACCAAGTCTACGAAAACAAAGACATCAGTAAAGAAGTCTATGAAGAAATTGTTATTGGCAATATATCAACCTTCGGACCACATGATAATTGGCATAACTATAGCCAAGAATTGTGTTACGAAACATGTTTGTATGACAACTTATACTATGATTGTGGATGCGTGGATTCTTATCTCTATACATATGAAGATAATAACGAAATGCCTAAATCGCTTTACCCCATTTGCAGCCCTTGGAATAAAACTCAGATTGAATGCAGGCAAACAACTCATAATCGGTTTTCGGAATTGGATAAACTCTCGATTAAATGCGACTGCCCTTTAGCATGCTATTCTGCACTATATGATATTGGTATCGCAAGTTCTGAGTTTCCCTCCAAAAATAACTTGTATTATTTTTTACATGAAATTTTGAGTCTTTCAAATACAAATGCTAGAGAATATATCAAAACTCTAATCGATTTGCGTGCACAAGATACAATTAGTGAGCGAGAACTACTGGCAAGGGTCAGGGAAGACTTTGCACGTGTTGAGATTTTTTACTCAGCAATGAACTATGAATCAGTTGTGGAGATTCCGGCCTACAGCTTCGAACAACTTATTTCCGCTTTTGCTGGGAATCTTGGGATGTTTGTTGGTTGGAGCGTTTTAACCTTTTCTCAAGTGGTAATGCTATTTTTCAATATTATGAAATTTGGAGTGCAAAGACTCTTTCTTGATATGAATCAATTGAAGAAAAACTCAATAAGAAAGGCTTAGTAACTTCTTAGTTATTAGTTTCTATGGATTCAATTGCTTTTAAGGACAATGCATTCAATTTTAGTCATAATTTAGTATACATCTATCATCTAATGTATAAGTAAATAATGAGCAAATTTATTTTTCTTAATTTAATATTTGAAAATATGTATTTTTATGCATATTCATGTATATTTATTGTCAATGACATTGTTTTATTATACTAAAAATTTACTGGTTCATAAATATATTGATAATAATAATTAGGAATAATTTCTAAGATTTTTAATTGAAGTTTTCACAAATCCTTTTATCATTAGGCACATTTAATTATAATGCTATCAACTAATCAAATATACATGCTTTCACAAAGAAATATTCCTCCTTTATACAAAATTATATTTTACAAAGCATTCACTTTAACAATTTTAACATGCGAATTTCAAACATGGCATCCTTCCATAGCTGGAATATGAAATTTGGAGTTGCTTCAAAAACGTTGTTTAAGATAGGCATTGGGTAAGACAAACTACAAAAAGCAACTTGTGGATAGACGTATTTTAGCAACATCTAGACCCTATTTTTACATTTATCACGCATGTATGCAAAAGAATGCCTGCTTCTCATAATTTTCATCACTTTTAGAATTGAAAATATATAGCATTCCAAAAATTAAAATACTAAACAAACAAACAGTTAATTGAACAAACAAGAAGTTTATAAAGAAAACTTATACTTCCAATGTGTGAGGTTAAATTATTTAATAACCAAAATTTTTAGTACCATTCAATAGTTCACATTAAAATTCGTTCAAAGATTACGGATACAGTAATCTCAATACCTATACTTATGAAAATTATTCAGTAAACAAACAACAATACAAAAATAAATACTACTGATCCAAAATTCCATCAATTTCATTTCAAATTTTCTAGGGACTTTGTGAAAACTAAACCATTAAAATTCTTTGCGTAATTGGCAATCCTAGCATGACATATACACCATTAATTGAGCAATTAACGTTTCAGGACTGGCACAAAATTAAAAAAATTCAATGGGGATTGTAAACGTTCAACATTTTTTTCAGAAAACGTCTTAGACAAGTTACTAGATAGTATTGAAATATTCCTATATATTAATGTTAATAACTCTCTAAAAAATAGTCACACGATGGCCAGGTGTTCTAGCCATAAGGTTTTGAGTATTATAGGATTTTGTTAAAACAATTGTTCTCGAATTTCATCATTCCTATTCAGAAAACTTTGTAATTTTTGAAAAAAAATTTTTCCATGTTGTTTCAAAAAATAGTTGTACTCAGAGTGCGATTGGTCTAAGTACACATCGTTGCTAGATGTAACTTGTTGAGAAATAGTTTTCCTTCAAGATTTTTTCGGAAAACTATCAGAATAATGATGCAGAAATAGACCAACATATTACCACAACTCACCTGCACATAATTATTAAAACATTACGACTGTTGTTTTCTAACTGTCCTACTGGCGTACGCCGGATTCTCCGACGGAGATATGTTAGTAATGCCCAAAGAGGAAGGCATAAGAACCAGCAACACAGACACGAAAATAATATGTAACTAAAGCTGGTTTTGTGAAGAAACGCTTCAAAGCGACAGAGATGAAACCGGAAGAACCCACATATTTGAGGAACTGAATTCTTGAATTGATGTTCAAAAGACATCACAAAAAATTACTTTTTGGGAAGATAGCGATAATTAGAAACATTTCGATGGAAACTTTGGCAACTTGAAGTGAAGTTGTTGAGATTTACATATATTTAAGGTTGAATCATGGATAACAATATCCACACAACAGCATTATTAGACTATCAAGAAAATTCTCCTAATGCTTATTCAAAATTATACCTAACAGCTATCCACTGATATTTACTAGCGACATTGACTAAATAATAGAGACAAGGGAAGAAGTACCATATTTTTTGTTTATAAAAAAATAATAAAGCTCCCTTCTATTAATATATTTCATTTAATGTCTGGATCAATATTACCATACATTAGTCTTTCAAAAAATAAGCAAAATTTTGTTCTTGGTAAGTGTTTCAAAGTTGACACAACATTTTTTATTTGAGTATAAATAATTACAAAAGTTTGCAATTCTGCTGGTATAATATTAAAACAAAGCAATGTATTTGTACTCAACACTTATAAACTGGATGATGCACATATTTTATATATGACAAAGTTCTAATGTTTTTGTTTAAACAAGAACTAATTTCTTAGAAAAATATTTGTTTCTAAATCACTAATTTTTGGAGTTCTTCACTGATTGGTTTAAATGCAAAATTATTCTTTGCGTTCCGAATTTCATAATATTGAAAAAGAGCATTACCACTTGAGAAAATGTTAAAACACTCCACCCAACAAACATTCCGAGGTTCCCGGCAAACGCAGAAATAAGTTGTTCGAGGCTGTATGCAGGAATCTCCAAAACAAATTCGTAGTTCATTGCCGAGTAAAAAATTTCAACACGTGCGAATTCTTCCCTCACTCTTGCTAGTAGATCCCGATCATTGATAGCACCTTGAGCTCGCAAGTCGATAAGAGATTTTATATATTCTCTAGCCTTTGCATTGGAATGACTCAGAATTTCGTTTATAAAATAATAGAGGTTATTCTTGGAAGGAAACTCCGAACTTGCAATGTCGCTGTTGTAGACTACAGAATGGCATGCTAAGGGGCAATCACATTTAATCGAGAGTTTATCAAATTCCGAGAAGCGATTGTGTGTTGCTTGCCTGCATTCCATTTGAGAATTATTCCACGGACTGCAAATGGGATAAAGTGATTTAGGAAGAGAAGAATTGTCATAATACGTGTAGAGATAGGAATCCACGCATCCACAATCATGGTATAAGTTATCATACAAACATGTTTCATAACACAATTCCTGACTATAATTATGCCAATAGTCATGTGGGCCGAAAGTTGATATATTGCCACTAAATATATCTTCAAAAACTTCTCTGCTAATATCACCTTTATCGAAGACTTGTTGGACTCTTTGAAGATTGCTTATCGTTGGATCGTAATTTGCACAATTTTTTACATTTGCAATTGACTTTTTGTGTATAGAGATTTGGTACGCATTCCCCGATTGAAGTAAAATATTCCCTTTTTCTGGCATTGGATATCTAGTTGGATGATCAATAGTGACTGTGAATCCAGAAAGGTAATCCAGTAAGCCCACACTTTCATTTTTATCTAAGAACAGAACAAAGAGAAGTCCATTTTTTGCCCCTGAATTAGATATAGTCCGAAACGTATTACTTTTGGCCAAGTTAAATATAAAGCAGCTTCCATACTTGGCGTTTAGAAAATCATCAAAGTACTCGTTCTTTTTGCCTCTTTGATTTGCACAATTAATTCCATCATATTTGCAATGTAGTAGAAGATTTCTAAAGTCTATTCCATTTTGTTTTGCTACTTCAGGCTTAAACAGTGACATGTTGTCAAGAGAAGTAAAATCTACTTCATCCCTATTTCTAGTATAGTAGTAAATTGAGCGCCAATCGTCAGCAATGGTCTCATCTAAGTAGTTATTATTAATTGAGCGCCTTCTTCTGCCGAGTAGCTCTTCTTCACTAACGGCTATATATTCAATAGCAAACCCTCTGCCTGTCACTGCATAATCAGAATAAAAATAAATATGTAGTGGAGGTCTTAGAGTTAGGTCAGAAGGAATCGATTGCCCACACTTTTTATCATAAGTCCATGTTGACGGTGATTGACCATTGCCATCTGTTATCATTATATAATCGTAAATACAGTTATAAACATTTTCAATATCGAAATTTGTGAAATGAAGTTTCACAGAGAAATTAGATGCTGCGAATATATTAATTTTTCGCGAATAGTGAATTCTGTAATTCGAATTTGACCGACCAAATTGCTGATGTGACGTCACAGTCTGCATTGTAGTATCTGCAGTCTTGTTTATTTCCTCGCTAATTGGTGGGCAGCCAGCTCCAGGTGGTTCATCGCTTCCGTCGCTACATTGCTTTACATTGTCACAGTACATTGCACATTGCGTTGTATCGAATTTACATGATTGAAGTCCATTATAGCAAGCCATGGGCTTAAAATAGCCATCAGCGCCGCAATTTGCATGAGTTTCAACAGCATCTGGCTCTTCCTCTCTATTGCAATCCGTTACATTGTCGCACATCCAGAAATTTGGAATGCATTCTCTTGAATTTTTGCACATAATCAAACTGGCAGAGCCTTCGCAATCAAAAGTAATACTCGAATTTGCGTATTTGTTTAGAACAAAATACTTCTGCACTTCATCCATAAGACCGAGTTCAAAAAGACTATCATTGCGATCGGATTCTAATAGTTTCGATTTTTGGAAAAAACTTTCTGTGCATATGGTAATTTGGGGAAACTCCAATTGAGTTACTTCTTCTATTGACATTTGAACAATCACGTCATGAGATTGATACTTTTGCACAAGTGGTCTAAACTGTATGGCAAATAGCCCTAAACTAAAAATGTATATTGTCAGCCAAATTAGCATAATGGCCTTGTTTTCGGCTTGAAGAACCTCTGGAAAGAAGGAAGCAAATAAATTTTTTAGTTTCATATTCATTGCAGAAGCTAGTTTTGAAGAGTCTGTGAGTTTGAATGTTTGATGTTTTTGCTTTTCATCTATTGGATGAATACTTGGTTCTTTCCATCCCACTTTTTTCATGGTTAGCCCTAAGCAAATATGACTTCATAAAAAAATAGTATATAATATTCATAATAAAAAATTGTAAAATGTGATTCAAATATTTTTGACATGTGAAGAATAGAAAGGCACACTTACAGAAATATATAGATGATACCTAGTTTTATTTCAATTGCTATTTTGACACTAATACCTCGGTTTTGCCTATTCATAACCACAATTTTTACCAATTTCTTTTACTTAATATAAAAAGGGCTTATTTTTACAATTATATTTGTTCTCAACAATTCGACGTGGATGGAACCGGTCAAGAATTCTTTACCGTTCGAATTTTCCGACTAACCTGCTCAACCCTACAGACAACCGGTTCCAACCCTGAATTGGACTGCTAAGATAACAATTCAAATATCACCAGGTATTGAAGTCTTAGGCACTCCGAAAGTATATTGCATTGGCCTCAGGGGTGTCAGCCCATGGCTCTGTCAATAAAGTCCAGTTCCCTTAAGCCAAATTTGCAGGATGTAGATGCATGCGCAAAGCTTTGTGAGAGTGATATTCCCAGTCAAGGACATATACCATACAAACATACTTGTATGCATCTGAATAGATTTGCAACCCATTGTAATATAAGCAAGTCAAATTAAATTTAATAAAAAAATCTGCCGACAACATTAGGCGATGGGATTTTGGTCCCGCATTTCAATTACATGCAAGTGTGAAATTTATCCATGAATTAAACATTTTTTTTGCTTGGTTTTTACTAAAACTATATTAATGTTGACTAAACAAAATTTCTGTCTGTTTCGGTCAACTGTGTGCCTACTATACATTAAGCAAAGTTTGGATGTAAAAGGTCATTTGTGCAATTGCCAGTACTACTTTACGCTTAGTGATTATAAGAAATGGGTTGGGCTTCCAATTGGTATTCAAATTATTAAAATTTACAATAATCTTCAGCACACACTTCCAAAATTATTTTTGATAATCAATATATTCCCATGATCTAGTTACGCATAGTAATTGCTTTCATAAACCTAACAATTAAGCTGTTGCAGCAGTAGCAAACGCTTGGCTGAACAACTGTCAATAGATTATTGCAAATGAATACGAAATAAACGCAATAGTTATAAATAAGTTTGATGCAGGCTTACCTGAATATTTGAGGCTTTTGTACACTTATTACGTACTTTGCAAATAAAGCACTATTGATATAAATAAGTAGCTATTTTCTAAGGCAGGTGGAATAACATACCGCAAAAGAAAACTTAATTATATCCTAATAGTTATGGTTAATAAATTATTGCGCAAATTCAAAAACCGTCATTTGTGATTATTCCAAAATTTCAATAGATGTAATCTACATTGAATTTTAAACAATTTGGTATAAATTGTTTCTAAAACTATAGCTTCAAAGTGGAGAAAGTAATGGATTACTTTTTGTAAACAGGCTAAGGAGGAAATATGAGCGATTGCAATTATTTATTATTGATATAAAATTCTTTGTTCTGTATTCAAAGAAAATAGTAAAAGTTTTCGTTGCAATTTTTAGCATCAAGTGTGTGAAATATTGGGACGATGCTTTCTTAGATTGCTAAACATCTGCCCACGAAAAAATGTCAGATGGTAGTACTAACATATTTTTATACTTTAGTTTTTTGCTTTCCCGTTTAGCTCATTTTATTCCCCATGATTCTTCTCTATATATAGCAATTTGATTAAGAAAAGGTAAATTAAAGGCAGTACAATTTGTATTACAAGTAAAAATAGGACAAAATTGCATCGATTCATTTTATCTGAGTAAGCAAAATGAAATATCACTATGTGTATTTAATTTTCTATGTTAAAAGAAATTATTTAGCAAATTCTCCAATCTACCAATGATTCGAAATTTTTTCAATTTTATAAATTGCTTTCTGCTTTTCAAATCCTAATATTTTCGCTGAAATTTTTTGTTTTCTGAAAATCTTAATTAAATTTTAATTAGCATAATTAAATTAAGAAATACAATGTGTTATCTGACGTCTTTTAAGCCTTTGCAAGGTTGTACGTGCAAAAGAACTAAAGAAAAATTGAATTTTTCACTAATAACAGAACAAAATTTCAATTTTAAACTTGAATTAAATCAATGGGTTTGAAATATCTCTACACAAATCAAGAAATACTCAAGTTCTTTTGTTACATCAATGGGCTCATATTAAATGAACATTAGGCATGTAGAGAATTTAAATATTTTCAGAAAATTGTTAATCCTGTGAACAAAAACACCTTTTAATAGCATGTTTCCCAATAGGTCTGTCCATGCCTCACGATTTTCAAAGTTGCTAATAGGGTTGGAGAAAATTTTTTGTAAGTTTGGTAAAACGGTTTTACTTAAAATGGACGATAGGCCGTTTAAGCTTAATTTATTGCTGATATAAACAACGTTAGTAACTGTTTAAACGGCTTCATTAAATGTTCAGCATAGTAATAGTATGCCTAATAGTAATAGTAGTACTAAATTACTCTACCATGATTTCAATAGCATCAAAACTTGGTTTTACAAAAACGAACTGCATTTGAACTTCAACAAAACAAAGTTTGTTATTTTGCACGCCTCTCAACATGATATTGTCAACCAATTCTCGATAAAGTCTAACAATGCTACTATTCCCATTTCTAATAAAGCTGTCTATCTTGGTGTCAAATTCAATGATAAAATCCGCAAACTTGGTGGGTTCAACTCTCGAATTCCTTTAGTAAGTACTCCAACTGTTCGCAAAAAATTGAGTCTATGTCCAATTGGTCATTGGTAAAATTGCCAATGCACTCAGGTTTTCAATTCTACAGTGAATTTCAAATTATGAAACCACTAAAATATGTCTCATATGTTTCCTTGCTGTACTTCCTCAACATTCTTTTAGGTAATAAAATAGTATTTGCTGATGAAATCACTTATAATTTAAAATTTAATAACCGCATTAAAAAGTTCACTAAAGTTATCACTATAAAAAATAGCTATGCTGCAAATATTTTTTGTGAAAGTTGCTGAGATTTTCAATGAAATACCATTAAATTTACGATCTTTTACAATTTCCAAGAAAGCAGTGCGTGCATATTTTATTCAAAATCAAGAAGTAATGAAAAAGAAGTACTCCCCAAAATTTAAAATACCTTATAGCTGGCAAATTTACATGGTGCTTATGATATTTTTACTATCTTTGTAGTTTATAGATAATGATGAATAAATCATTTAAAAAGGTAGTAGTTGTTAAAACTACTACTACTACTAATCAGATTTACTCGATGGGACACGTCATCAAATGCGCAGACCCTTTTAGTAGAAACAGCATGTTGTACAGTCATGATGGTCTTCATTTTGCTGGGTTTGGCTATGCACAACTTGCGATCCAAATAAAAAAAGCCTTTGGGATTCAACGTGCTAAAAGTCATAAAGGTACATTTCCCAAAACCAGTGGTAAAAACAGAAGTCCGATGCTGTCTCAGCAGGCTGCTCCTCTTCAAAAAGCAGTGAATGATCTGTTCATGTCAGCTAAGGGAACCAAGTACAACTGGTAAATATGATATTTATAGTAGACTTATAATCGTAGGCAACAATGTTTACAAAAATCCAGGACCCCTAAATAATGTTTTTGAACAAAGAGATATCCATAATGTTTCAGGTGTTTCTTTATGCAAACTAAAAATCATCCGTTTAAATGTGCACGACCTCGGTAAGTATGTTGTCAAATGGCACAAAATTGAGTCTATGTCCAATTGGGTAATTGGTAAAATTGCCAATGTGCCTAGGTTTTCACATGTTTCGCAATGCTTCAGTGAATTTCAATTTTTGAAACCACCAAGATGTGTCTCATATGTTGCTGTACTTTTTCAACATTCTTCTGGGTAATAAAATAGTATTTGCTGATGAAATCACTTATCATTTAAAATTTAATATTCGTATTAAAAGTTTACTAAACTCAACATTATACAAAATAGCAATGCTACAAACTCTTTTTTTGTGAAAGTAGCAGACATTTTTAATGAAATACCATTAAGATCTTTTGCAATTTCCAAGAAAGCAATACATGCTTATTTTATTCAAAATCAAAGAGTAACGAAACATTACGCCGCGAATTTTAAAGTACCTTATCTGGTAAATATACACAATGCTTACTAAATTTCTACTATATTGTAGTTTATAGATGATGATGAATAAATCATTTAAAGAGGTAGTTAATTTGTTGGACACGGTGAGTTAATTAAAATGTATTTGATCAGAAACATAGTTCTTAATAAAATACTTCCATATAAATTATTTCAACTAATTTTTGAAAGGGGCGGAATCAGCAAACAACCTAATTAAGGATTTCTGTTGAATTCACTTAGCGATATAAGCTTCTCTGGCATAATTACAACTAGAAATGAAACAGAATAAGATCTAAAATTTAGTCAAGGGCTCATATTTAAGATATATTAAAAATTCTTCAATGCATAAACAAGGTAAAATCATTTGTGCTATTGCGGCAAAACTATCATTTGCTAAGCTCTGTCATTTTGTGATATTTTAAAATTGATCGCAATTTTATGGTTTAAATTCATGCATATCTAAACATAAAATACTTTTTAATCAAACAGTGTTGCTAAAATTGTCAAAAGTGTGCTCTTAAGTATTTGTAAAGAGAAAATGATAAAATAGATGAAGAAACTGAAAATCCCGAAATTATAAATGGGGCAGTCCATGCAGTATGTCATTATATTGTGTACTGTACAATGTACAGAAATGGACTAAAGCATTGACTCCCTGCTTACATTTAGATTACAATAAATTCTGTTGGAACAAAGCATAAAAATCGGTTTTTTATTGGAAAGTTAAAAATGTCATCGCCATTGAATTTTTTTTTAAACTTAGGATTTGAGCTGCTCAATCCATGGCTTCAAAAGGCTACAACTACCATTCGTGTATACTGAAATAGTAGAACGGTTCTGAATAGATATGATTGTTTTCAAAATACACGCAGCAACGGTAATCATCTGTCATTATTTTGAAAAAACGATGAAGTTCCTTTTTTTGTCCTCATTTCGCTGATAGAAGATGAAAAGTTATCGTAGTCGTCAAGAACTAAAATGTAAAATGATATTTTGTAAATTTTTTCAATAGAAGGGTTAAATTGACCCTTGTTATGCGAAAGTGACGAAAAAAGTCTATAGTTTTAATAGTATCCCAGCAAAAAGTATGACTAAGGAACCTGATCAATTAATTATTAATGTAGAACATATATATTGAAAGCAAAATTTCGCTGAGACAAGGCGATCTTTAGATATTTTAGCATTTTCCTCTCAATCAATTTAATTCTTGGATCCCGATCCATTTCTTTTATTATTCGGAAGGTGCAGACTGGAATCCATTAATACAATTGTTAACTGGCTATTTTCAATGATAAGCAGACATGATGCATGATAGATGTGACTTAAAACCAGAAAATGCCATTTTTGTTCTACAGTAAATTATCTCGTAAGATGGCGTGCAAGCGACGATGAAAAATATGAAACAAACTAATTAATGCTTAAAAATGGCCTGCACTAATCTCATGAAAAACTTAAATTACTAGGTGCCCAACCAATCAAAGAATATTCATTTATTTTTTAATCAGACGTTTTCTCCATACACTCGTTCAACGATCAACATTCTAAAATAATCAATTCATATGCTCTATGCGTAGGGTTTTGCACTATTGCTATATAGTTGCTGCATATTATTGCAAATAACCAATTTTATCAAAGAGTAATGCATAGCATAGAAATAATAGAGTGCACTCTTGTTCTCATTCCTTACATGTTTATGTCAGATAGCCTTTATAGTCAAGATTTCCTAACACATGGAGGAAAATCTTGGTGAGTTGCCCTGAAAATGAATATTCTTTTTATGAAAATTTAGATTGATTCCAATTGCTTAAAAAACTCTGTAATAAACTTCCAAATAGAATTCAATCTTCAAAACATCTATAATTAAGGGTTTCCAGATTCTTTCAAAATGTTTAGATAACAGAAAACTGTAGGTTGCAAAATTTTTCCTCCTAAATTTTAAACTGTGAAACTGTTCCTTCACTCTAAACTAAAATATTATTACATTTAAAATTTTAGTATAGTGTTGGAAGTACATGTACATTTTATTGTGTGCATTGTACTAAGTTTGTTTCTGTGTGGTCACTGCTATTTAAATTTAAATCTATTCATGACTTTATGCATATAATGCAAATATGTATTTTCATTAACCCTGGCTACCCTATATATATATATAACTTAAAATACAAACCATTTGTCTACATTTTCAAAGAATTTTTTCCGCACTTTTTAAGAATTTTAAAATCTTGCGACATGGACAAATTTTTGCTGTCCATTTGAATGTGTAAATCATTCAAGTAAATCATTCAGGTACTCAAACTGTTTAAATCTAAATCCAGTGGGAGCAACATTTATATAAATATACTTTGTTCTCCGTTCCAAGAACAGGCCAAACAAGCCTTTTTGAATAATGTTGTATGTCAGTCAGAGAACATTTCTTAATTTGCTTAGTAAAAAATAGGCTTTCTTCTATTTTGTGGTTGTTTCGGCTTTTTGTATATTTTTACTATTATGTCAGTAATGAGCATCGACTAAATATTTGAAGAAAACATAACAGATTTTAAAAGCGATAATGAAGTTAATGATATCTAAAATGATTTTGTTATTGAGCAAATAAAAAAATTTGACTAATTTAGAAAACATTGATTTCTAGGTCCTTGATAGATTCTCAAAGCAATATTTCTAAAAATTGTCTAAAAATAATATAAAATATTATTCTTAAGGTAGTTTTTAAAGTGAATCCATTTTAACCTTAGTTGAATTCCTTTGCATAGCTCAAAATTTTACCATATTTTCAAGCATTCTTCTCCAAGCATATTATGAAATTCGGAAATCTTAAGACATGGGCACATCTATTGGTGAAAGTATTTAATATTTTTACTAAATTATTTCTATTTTTATTGGAAAAAGTTTAATTGTCTCCATTCACAATATTCTTGTAATCATAGTAGCAAAAACTAACCTTAGTTTGCTTTTTTTATTTTGATATATATTCAAGCTAGACAGGGTTCCAGGCACGCCTCAATTAACAGCGAACGTCTTGGTTTTAACAAAAAAATTGAATTCACTTCTTTATGCAATGGCACTTTCAGTTTTTGATATCTTTATTAGTTTAAGTTTTTTGCAAGAAATTATAAAAATTTAATAAATTCCTTAGCTGTTTAATGTTAAAAGTTTGTTTGGCGTTTCATCATGCAAAATTGAGGTATTTTGCAAAACTAAAGATTAAAATAGTAATCAGCAAATTTAACACTAGAAGCGCCAAACCCGTCAATTGACCACTGCTGTGACCTCAAAGTTTAAATTTGTTATTTAAGCTAAATATGTTTTCAGCATACACTATTCATAAAAAACTTATATTATTAAATCTTGTAATACAAATGCTTTCTACATATTAACTGAAAAAAATAGACTGATATAAAAATCTTACCCTCATATTTTTGCTTCATATTTCTAATATTTAGTGCAATATATGAATATAATTACAATTGGTCGACCAAGTTGATAAAGATACATCTATATTGCAATTTTTATTGAGACGATACATATATATGCGCTAAACGAAAACAAAAGAAGTATTTAAAAGCTATTCGTCAAAACAGTTGATACATATGACAGCCTGGCACTTCCCACACACACGTTTACTGCAAATTCTGCACAAATTCGCAGCTCTATTCTTTTCACAATGAACATTAATCTGACAAGTGACTCGCTTTTGGAGAGTTGGGACAAAAGAGCATTGAGTAGTCTGAATATCAACATCTTTCCTGATCACTTTGGACAGTTGTTGCAGAAAAGTGAATCTCCTGATATCAGAATGTGTTTTTTATACAGCACCCATGCGTTCACTCCAGCAATATCCAAAATATTAAAAAAACGGCCAAGCGCCAACGCCTACAGACCAATTTTGTCGAATTTTGCCGACACATGCTGTCTAGTAGATCAACTGCATATTTATTATTATTAAAAATTAATTCACTTTCTGGCTTCTTACCATCTTCTTGATAAACAGCACCACTATGCTGTGTAGAAAGTATGTGCACAACTTTTTTGGTTTCGCTTGATATCTGGTACGGTGCAACTTGCTACTTTGGTACATTACAGAGTCATGCAGTCCTAAATTTTGGGGAGGAGGCTCGCGAAGATTTGAACGCACACTCCCAACTATTGTTGTTCGGACTTGGAGCATAAGATGAGCAAGCTGTTTAGAAGTAAAAATATATCAATAGTTACATTGTATTCTTTATTGTTCAGAGGTTCATAAGTGTTTGTACAACATGTGTACCAAATGGCACATGTCTGTTCTCCTTTTTTCCAAGATAGCGCTTGATATTCTAACAATATTTTGATGAAACATCAGCTAATATCCAAAATTTTATCCTAAATTTATCCAGCTTTGAGATTTAGTTGTGTTTCTAAGAATATATTAGAAGTTTTTCAGCATTCTGTTAATCCGCTATATAGTTAGTTGTACATAATTTTAGTTACACAAATATAATGTAAGTTCATGTCAACGAAAGTATATGCAATGCTAGCAAACAAAAATTTTAGAATTTGATCTAAAGAAAAACCTATTTGCAAAGATTTTTTATCAACATTTTTTAAAATTTGCTGATTTAGGATAAATAATGAAAGACAGTTTCTGAGAGTAAGCTCAACATTTAATCACTTTAGGATGAATTTTAACAGTGACAGTGAAGATGTATGCAGTTTTAGTTTATGATATCTAAAATGTTTTTGTTTTTAAGCAACTAAAAAAATAACTAACTCAGAAAGCATTGATGTTATTTTAAATAATTTTTTAAAATGAATTCACTTTAGCCTTAAACTTAAGCAATTTTCAAGCATATTATGAAATTCGGAAATCTCGAGACAGGAACACATCTATTGATGAACCTGCTTGAAAATAAAGTTAAATATTTTACTAAATTATGTTGGAAAGTTTCTTTACTTATATTGAAAAAGGTTTAAATTGTCACCATTCCTAATGTTCATAAAATCAGGAACTCGAAAGCCCATGGCAACAATAACTTCAATTTACTTTTTTATTTTGATACATAGTCTGGGTTCCGAACACGCTTCAATATAACAGTGAAATCTAATTTTTTACAAAAGAAAATGAATTATCTTCTTCATGCAATGGCACTTTCAGTTTTTGATATCTTTATTAGTTTAAATTTTTTGCAAGAAATAATAAAAAACTTGATTCCTAGGTTGTTTAAGGTTAACAGTTTATTCGATATTTTATCATTCAAAATATTAAAATAATTTAAAATTATTGAGTTATTTTCCAAAACTGAAGATCAAAAACAGTTATCAGCGAAAGTTTTTTTAACCAACAATATAGTTGTTTCTAAGAATTAATTTAGATAGGTAATTGTAAGTAATTTTAATTACACAAATAAAATAAAATTTCAATGAAATATGAAATGTTACCAAGAAAACCACTTAATATAGTGGCAAAGATTTTTATAAAAAATTATTAATGTTAATTATTTAGTATAGTTAATTAAAAACAGTTCTTGAGAGTAATTTCAAAACTTAATCGTATTCGGTTGATTCGAAATGAAACTATTTTGAGTAGATTAAATTATTGATCACGATTAAATATCAAATATTGCCCTAAGTCCTCGGGTGTTGAAATATTAAATTATGTTTATGCTATTACCAAGATGTTTATATGGATATGTCACTTGTTTTCGTCATGGTAGACGTGTGCTTTTAAAAAACAGTGGAATCTTCCCTGGCTTTTACTCACTAATTCTTAGTGTTTGCCCAAGTTCGATTTCCTGTATTACAGAATATATGTTTATAACTGACAGAATTATAGTTTTGGTAATGTATTTTTATAAAATTTTGGCCTGCTTTGCAAAGCTTTATAATCTAATATTAATAAAAAATTTATGCATCTTTTCGATTACCATGGTTGAAAATTTGATAACATTTAATCTAATTAAGGAGTTCGTAATATGCACAAAATATTTTTTGATGTCGTTTACAAAATTTGCATAATAAGTTTATTTTGATTGGACGTGTGAATAATTTAAAGATCATTCCTTTTAATGGTTATGAAAAATTTGTCCCAAAATGCAAAACCCTTAATTCAATATAAGGTTGTCTTGAAAAAATGCTCGATTTTCGGGTTAACTTAACTTGATGTGTTATATTCCTCTAGCTCAGACTTGGGAACGAAACGAATAGAAACGAACTTGATAATCCCAAAAATATACGGGTTCATTTCTATGTCACAATATACGATTTAATGATTTTAAATTTTTAAATTTAAAACTTCATCCTATTCAGCCTCAATTATTGTGTTGCAAACTAATAGTAGGAAGTCCCTAACTGGTATAAATATTGTGGCATAATCTTTTAATGTTTTTATGTTTTCCCACAATTCATTTGTACACGCATATTCAATTGCATTTCTTTGAATGACAATTAATTGTTGTGAATGTTCTGGTACTATAATACAACCAATGATGATGCCAGATGGACAAGATAGATTGCCAATGTGCTTTTGCACGAAGATCAATGTAAATCTGAACATGAGGTTAGGTAAGAAAGTAGATGTGTGTGGCTAAAGTGCAAGTATTTACAGAAAATTTTGTTCGCACAAACTCCTTCAAAAGAAATACTAGTGCGTGATTTTTCAAGATTTGAAAACATTTAGTATTCTCAATTTTATTTATCATTAGCTTGGAAAATTTTGTACAAGTTGGATGTGCCATTGAAATGCATATGTGAATCTTTCAGTATACATTTCCAGGTAAGCTGTGTATATTCTTACAGAACGGTTAGACAAGATATTGAAATCCGCACTCGTTTGGCTACCAGGTACATGATTTTGTTACTACCCTGATAAACATAAATTTGCATAGTTATTTTATGAAATGTTGATCCATCCGAAAAGCTTGCGAATTGTGCATAATTGTCAATTAATGAAAAACTACAATAATATTGTACATGCGTTTAGATTAAAACTTTCCTTTCAAAATTTAGTCATTTTTAAATTCATTCACTAATAATATATCTTTCATCTACATACATTTTGTAAAGGTAAGGAAAAATATTGTTTCAATAAAATATGATAATTCTGAAATTTATTACAACCAAACGTTTGTAAAATTTGTATTCCCTTTTCTGATTTTTCAATATAATTTTAATTTTTTGAGAAAACATTGGTGAGAAATTTAGCATACCATTTTCAATATTACATTTTATACATACAAAGGCAATTGCGTTTTGACATATTACACTAAACATCACAGGAATAATGACCCACCTAAATATGGACTTACAAATGTAAACTTATTGAGAAAACCTAGCAAATTTTACTTACATTTCAAAAATACTTTGAATGATTTGACTAAATTTTTAGATATAAATAATGCATTATTTAAACTGATTCCATCTCTACATGTTTCAATAAAACTATAAAATATAGTTTATTACTAAAAAGCAAGCCATTGATGGCTGATATCAGATTAAACAACAAACAGACGATCACACGGGAAAAACCCACAAATAAAGACACTCAACAAACTAACAAAACTAATCCCAGCCGTTTACAAACCCATTCCTGGCAGAACTAAGTTCTGGATATTTATTAAGTTTTGCGAAGGCGAATTTGGTCTTGGAAAAGACATTGGTATATTGGACACCACAGCTCCCTGTTTCTTGTGATTGCGCATTAATGGACGATGAGGCCGCAAAGTCTCAAGGCTGTGCTGCCAGAGCCAACAAGATTGGCAGAAATATTTAAAACAAGTCGTTTCTCGACAGAAAAAAGGGCCTGAATCATTGTTGCACGTGTTGCATGGGCTATCTTCAAGAAAAGGATCAACCTGTATCTAAAAACAAGTTACAATGCCATTTGTGATAATCTATGTTCATACATAATTAATATTTATATTTTCGAAAGCACTATCAGCAAGAAACTTATCACATTTGTACTCTTCTGGGAAATACAGGAAACAAAACATGTTAAATTATGCAGTGATTTGTAAGACTACCCAATTTATTTATAAGCGTAATTATGAAAATGCATCTTGTCTGCCAGTGCATTTAAACTACGTTCATACCTTATCCAGAACCTCAAAGTTTTATTGAAAATAGTAAATCACTAAAGGTGTCAGAAACAAAAGAACTCTTACTACACCGAAAACAATGCAGCAAATCATCAAGACTTCTATGAATATGTCCTGGATTTAAATCCAGAGAGGGTAATGGGCCGGGTTTGAGCAGAATTATTGAAAAAGATGACCTGAATTTTAATAAAACTATTCGTAAAAAGTGCATGCAAGATACAGTAAATGCGAAAAAGTTATATAAAAAGTATTGAAAAAGAATTGACATTTCCAAGTTTTACATTAGCATCATGTTTCTTAAATATAGACTTAGGATCTTCAACTTCAGTGCATGGCGTTTATTCGAAGTTTCTAATATACCAAATTTTAGTGTAGGACAGCGAAAAATTGGAAACAATTTTTTAACAATTATAAAAACGGGCCTGAATTCACATTAATTTAAATGGGAGAACCCTGCGCTTGAATGACACTATAAAAAGCATCTTTAGATTTATCGACGCATGTGTACGCTCACTAAGTATGGCGAGAAAAGTGTTGGGTAACCTGTCATTTATATTCGTTCGAATAGAAAAACACTAATAAATTTAAGGAACAAGTTGAGAATTCAAACTTTTGGATATTTGATATTCTAAAAGATTTTTTGCATTGTTTTTTTAACATTCCTATGTAAGAATATTTTGTAAGCGTAATACTAGCAATCTTTCCTTGATCGGGGCTGGCCACGGCTCGTTGGGGAGACGGGCCGGGTCGGGTGGTGAGGAAAAAATGAACCGTTTCCCCTACTACAATTAACTTAAATAAGATGAAGTTCAGAGCCGACTAATGGCTATTTGAGAACTCGGCATCACATTCATTAAGTTTTCTTAAGAAAAACAATCAAAGTTGATTGCTGTCAGTAAGGAAAACCTCTGTTTAATTTTTTTGGTAGTGTGAGAGCAACCAGGTTTACTTTTTCTTTGCTTCTTCCATCGCACCGCAAAGAAAACACTAATTCAAAAAAGATTGAAAACCTCTACTTTTAAGTACTTTTGTTACTGATGCAATAATAGGCATGCGAATGATAAGCAGTTAAGAAATTATACAAATCAAATGAAAGTAATGAAATAACCTTTTTTGTGAACTTTGGAGTTTTGATTTCGATAAATGCTGCCAAAACTGCTTTCATGAAGCTCCTCTGATTGTTAAACGTCACACGGCCTGACCCAATGGGATACTTGTATTTGTCAGTATCAATCCCAGCAAATGTCACTCCGCTAAAGAGATCATTCATTATAGTACAAAGAATCTCGGCATTCAGCATCCCATGAAGAGCCCCGACAAACACCGTCCGTGAAGGATCTAGTCGAGCTGATGCCACTTTGACATAGTTGCTATCTGACAAAATCCAAGGAATGACTTGCACCTAAAATCATATTTGCACAAATAAAAAAACACTGATCTACCTCTTTTGCTCTGGTTCTTCTACTTGTGAGTTTGAAATAGTAGTCGCTGTTACCACTTCCATTTGAAAAATCAGCTGTGCAGGCCATCAGAAGAGCTTTGACAGACTTTTCACAATCAAATATTAAATATATGTATCCTAAAGGGATAGCATAAAATTTTTTACTATAATTTGATGGTATCTTTCAGATGACTAAGACAAATCACATCAGTTATACTCAATGTTAACTATTCTAAGACTTCATGCATTGACATTGGGTCAAATTTCTTTATAAAGTGCAGCAAAATCATGACAGTCACAAATAGATTTATATATGTGATGATATTAAAACTTATAAAATCAATTAGTTATTCATATATTTTATCATCATTTGCAACTGGATTATATAAATAAAACACTGAAAAAAGCACTTTTGGAACTCTTAAATTCATCCTTTGCAAAATTTTTAAATATTTATGTTCATAGTTTTTCTAAATCAAACAAACAAAAACTACAATTTTAAAAAACGTTTCAACTTTATGAAATCAAGTTACTAATTCGGAATAAAAATTTAACAGGTTAAAACCAGCAATAGCATCACCTATTAAAGAATATATATGGATGAGAAAGTTTTACAAATTCTATTTGTGATACGAACAATGTTTTTAAATATAATTTAATGAAATCCGCATCAACGTTAACGTACCACTTGGTGGATTCTTTGGATATTTAGTTTCTTTACCAGGCCAATCAACACAGACTTCCCCGAAGACCTTGAATGTAGAAATAAGTTGAGCTAAAAACACTGTTCATCTTAGAATGTAGAGCAATGCCTACCCTCAGTAATGTCCCATGGAACACCTCCCAAAAATACTTTGCAAGAATAGTTGGGATTCCGACAATTGCGGGGAGGCAGCTGTCCACTCCATGTGCAGCTAGCATCGTATATTGCTAAGTGATACAATACATTATTTCAGCTTTATCAAAAATTTCTTTTCATAGCAACGATATATTCGAGTAAATATATGTGTATTAGATAAATCCTAACGAAAAGATTGTAAAGAGGATAGTTTACACTTAATAAAGACACCAGCGTACTTCAGAAGATTAAAAACACCATTTTCAGTGATAACCATTTATAACTAAAAGTAACTCCAATGTTTATTTTAACTTTAATATATCGATTTAATATATTGTATTAGGAAAAGTTCATGCCTTCAGCCAGAGCTGAACATGAGTCAATGGGTCAGATGGGTCGCAAATTTAGAATGGGTCATACGGGTTGTGGGTTACTATCCACTATTCAACTAAATTATACAATTATTGTTGCATTTTTTCAGGATAAAACGTAGTTACAAGCAAGGTATCACTTGCACCGATAGGTCAATACTGATCCAGTACAGAACTTTTGAAGCATGGGTCATAGAACACATGGGAAGTGGGTCATGACAATGATGGGTCACATATAACCCATGATCAGCTCTGTCTTCTGCTAATGGGGAAAGTCAAAGAATAAACAAATCTAAACAAATTCATTAAAACAATGTTTTACTATGCTAAACAAAGCCTATATATATATATATATATATATATATATAGATGCTTTTGGCGATGGCCTCCATTTCTAAATATATTTTTATGAAAATGCGTTCAGGTATATGCCAAAATTTTATTCTAACAGATTGCACTAAAATTCAAATTTTGCACTGAATTATTTTGTACCCTAACATAAACTCACTAGTAAGCTACATTTAGAAAGGACTCAATGACCAACATTAATACATACACGTATATACACAAATTATGTACACACACAAAAATTACATGTACAATGTTGCCGCAAAGCAACCGTCGAAATGAAGCATAACTTATAGTTACGCGAAGAATACATGCACCCAGTCACTGAGAATTCATTAACATACTAAGGATTTTTTGATAAATGACAATTGTGCTTAGAATATAGTTCTTGAATACATTTTTTCATAAATTTAATACATGCTGCATTCCGATTCAACATTGCAGCTCTTTGCATTCCGAACGGATCATTGTTCAGATCACAGTTCATCCAGCGCGAATCCAACTGAAATGGATCATGCGTGGAGTTTCCCTCCATCACCTTCGGCATTGACATCATTTTACTCGAGGACTGTGCAACATCGGTATTTAAATTCTAAAGAACATTCTTAAATAAATGCAAAGTTGCATTTCAATACCATTAATTCTATTAAGTTCAGTTCATGAGAACGCCTCGAAGCATCTAAGGAATCTTCTGAATTTTTGCAGCTTTCGTAACCACTAGAATCGTTCGGCAGATCATACGTACCTTTAATCAAATTATTAAAAAAGCTAAACATGTATTGCAGTAACCATTAACGTTGTTATAGTAAAATTATATATAATTAGAAAAACTTACACAACTCTTCTTTAATTAAAGAATCTTTCTCTATATATCTTGATGAAACAGGAGTAGATTGCGTAAACGGACGCACCGAAACTGCCGCACTTAGAAGATCGTTTTGATATTGTACAGAATCGTACTAAACCAATTACATTAATTCATTGTACTCTTAAATTGCATTGGCATTTACTTATATCTAGCGTCATTTGCTCGCTGTTTTTACTAAGGATTGATATTTGGATATTTAATCAAAGCTTAGCCATTGAGGGCCATTTCGTCTACAAAAATCAATTGAGCTACTTAACAGTAGATAAATTTCAACAACGCGGGCAAATGATAAAGCTGCATTACATTAATGAATTGCAAATTTTGAACATCTTCGTTAAATGATAATGTAATCCTTAAGACAAATTGATGTAAAAAAAGGAGAACACGTACTGGTTGAATTACCGGTTGAAGAGCAGTTGCATAAAAACAGGTAGAAATGGGCATCTGTGAAAGCTGAAATCCTGTCTTGTCAAATGTTGGAGTTGGTATTTGGTATATTGGAGATAAAGTGCCGATGCTTTGCAAAGGTATTTCTAAAGTAACTGATTTAGTAGCTTTAGGGGATGTGAATATCCTAGGCATCCAGGACAACACATTTTGGTCCCTGTCCTGTGTTGAATGTTTTAGTGGAAGAGCATGTCTAGTTCCACGGAATTTGATGTTTTTCAATTTAATTCTATCCATGGCCTACTAAATTTGATAGGACATGATAAATCTCAGGTCCAGGACAGATTATTTTTTGCAAAGTTTGACATTACTATCCACATTTGCAAACTGAATGGAAATATTACAGACATTTTTGTTCGCAAATAACAAATATTAAATAAAGGTAGCCCTCGTCCGGAACTGGTCACGTCTCATGTTATGATTTAGGGCACTGTTCCTGCGGATGGACCAGGAACTGATCGTTTCCCCAGACCTATTAGATCCCACAATTTCCCATTAATTGTTAAGAACCCGCTTACTATTCTATAGCCAACATTCATATAATTTTTAGAAATATATTTCCTTTACTTTAAATTTGCCACAAACTCGTAACATTCCAATATTGGTTCGCGTTATCTTCGCAAAATACGCAATTTTTTACTATAATTTCAAAAACAGCTGATAATTATATCAAGATATGATTTGCCGGAAAATTCGGTATTTATACTTTAAAATCCCATTAAATGACATCTTTAATGCGTTAACATAAGGGTGAAATAGGGTTTGCTCGGCCGATAAAATACTTAGAGATTGGGACGGGCCAAAATAAACGAGTTTAGAAAAAAAGTTAAATTCACAATTTTTTGATACCCTTGTAAGGCAATATATCTTTTTAGGTTTTCACATATATTAGTTGAATTGATCTTGAAAATATTTCAGGCTCTTAATTTGATTATTTTAACAACACAGTTACTATTGTGCTTTGTTTCTATTTTTATTAGCATGCCAATTAATTGGTGGAGAAAAGCGGACGGGTTGGGTCAAAGAATAATGGCCCGCTTCCACCCTTTTTGGAATACGAAGTTTTTAATTGTATGGTAACTTAGAATTTTTAGAATGGTTAAAGCTTAGCATTATGAAAATAGAAATCATCATTCCTTTGCTATTAACACTTTACTTTGAAGTAACCCCATATCAAGTTAAGCCATTTACATCACAATTTGCATTTTTAATGTCTTAAATGTTCCAAGTTAGTCTATTTTAGCCATGAAGGATTCTTTTATATGCATGTTATACTTACAGTTTTATATACCTATATACCCAATACAGCAATAAGTTTTAAATCTACACAACATGAATGAACCACGGACATTTGTCTGAATAACCTAGCATTATTTCATTACAGAATGAACTGTCCAAAAAAATATTTAATGACTTGGAAATTGGAAACCCAAAAATTACAAATTTACGCATAATTTTGTCAATAGCGAATTGTTTTTGAATGCTAATCTGTTAGCCGAATTTGTATATGTGCTTATTAAAAAATAACATAGGAATATATTGCATATAAAAGAGGCACAACAAGAAATTTGAATCATTTTAATTGCACACCACTAAGCGGAGGAAAACTAAATTGATTTGCTTCAAAATAAGCGTTGTGTGATAATTCAACTGGCAAGTTCATTACATGCTCTTTAACAGATCAACAACATAATATGCAATAGTGAAATGTCAGACAAAACCTTCCTGGCAGGGATTGATCATAGATGCTTTTCTAGGTGATAAAGAAACATCAGAAATTATTTCATTTTCTCACTAATGCATTAACATAGCAAATTTCATACGCGCGAAATTGAAGATAATATTTAATGAACCTAATTTCTTCCTATGACAAATTTTTAAAACTTTATCGGAGTACAGATCTATGTCTATTTAATAAATATTTCTTCTTTCACATTGTGTATTAGTTGAATAAAGAATTTTTACGATTGTCTAAATAGTGGCTTGTGTAATATGAGTACTAAAACATTTGAAAACAGCAGTTATTAGTACGCAAGATGGCGCTCTCCAAAGCTTTTGTCCGTTTCAATTTCTATATCAATTTGGTTCGAACTTGAATACTACATAACAAAATTGACAAGATATTTACTCAACTTTCAGGAAAAGATCTTAGTAATATCAGCTATATAAACAATCCTATACAGGTTTCATATCGTTATCAAATCACAAATTTTGAAATTTAATTTTCGTCATAAACTAGTTTTACGAAAACTATTTCTTACCATTTTTGTCAACTTCTTTGGGCTTGCCATTTTGAATCTTAGTTATTTCTGTATTTTCTGGTTTCTAAAGATGTTGGCAAGTAATTAGTAATCTCGCATTACAAACAGTGCATAACTAAGACAATTTATTCTTCTTGCAATAAATAGATAATTTACAAATTTTTTAAATAAGACGGAAAATTTTTTAAAAATTTAATACTAATTAGATACTTTTTAAGCATGCATGTATCTGAAGTAATCTCTCTAAAATTATTGATAAATACATAGTCGGTTTTTGCAATCTATCATAAGTAGCTTTCAAACCTATAACTTTGTTCACAACTTTTTCGAATTTAATGACGTTTTCAGAAAAAGTTGACTTCAAAGTTTCAAGTGTAAGCGGCTCTATTATCTCTCCGGGTAACTATTTCTTTACTTATTAATAAGCATGTGGTCAAACGATCGATAAAGAAATGTAATTGATTAGAGCTCGTTGAAGAAAAGCAGTTTATGAAACAGGCATTGTGAGCAATGACATNCAGCAGTTATTAGTACGCAAGATGGCGCTCTCCAAAGCTTTTGTCCGTTTCAATTTCTATATCAATTTGGTTCGAACTTGAATACTACATAACAAAATTGACAAGATATTTACTCAACTTTCAGGAAAAGATCTTAGTAATATCAGCTATATAAACAATCCTATACAGGTTTCATATCGTTATCAAATCACAAATTTTGAAATTTAATTTTCGTCATAAACTAGTTTTACGAAAACTATTTCTTACCATTTTTGTCAACTTCTTTGGGCTTGC
>CABFPE010000097.1:773002-821581 GCA_900660155.1 Hofstenia miamia
GTATATATATATATATATATACTACGCGACAACACAAATTAGTAACAGCTTAATCATTTCAATGTACTCCCAATTTTATATATTAGGATAAATTTAATTGTTGGAATAGATAGCAAGTTATATTTGTTATGTCATAGTAAAGTAAATCTTTTTTCAACCAGCTGAAAAATACAGAGTACTGAGTAAATAGCATTTGAGAAGTGATTCGGAATAGGAACACATGGAAAAGATTCATTTTTACAACTTTAAAACAATTTGAGGAAGAAGTTTTGCTGCCATTTACTCGGGTAAAATTTGATCTTTGTATGACGAAAGGTTGCCAACAGTTTTCAAATGCATGTATCAAGCTAGTCATATTTTTGTTACTTCTTTACAAATGATAGATTTTGCTTGGGACTGAACTCTGGAAATTTTGATGGCCAGTCAAGAACTCAAATGTTATACACCTGAAAACATTCTTCGTTGCCAATCCTAAATATGCAGAGACATTGACTTACTGAAAATTTATCCATACTGTATAATTGAAAAAAATCAAAATTTCTAAATCAACAATTTATTGAATATTAAAGGGGTAGGTTCCCCAACAATGAATTGGTGAAAAATCAAGCATTACGAAAGATATGGATATTTGTATGGTTCTGAAAAGAAAAAATTGAATTTAAATGTGACAGATGATACTACTCACTTGATCTGCAGAACTACAAACTTACGAACTTTTCTGAGGCACCTGCTGCTATTTTCTAAGTATATATATATATATATATATAAATATATATATATATATATATATACATATACTTAGAAAATATCAAATATATGTGATTTTGTAAAATTATGTACTGGTGTTGTGTACAAGACTTTGCTCATATTAAGCCGAAGATCACATCTAATTTTCATCTATTCTTACATATGGTGTTCTCATTATATATACCACAAATATATCCACCATGGTTCAAATATATATTTTTATTTCCATTGCCACATAGCTACTTGGAATTATACTTTTACAGGCGTAAGAGTTTTATTGCGAATTAATTTATTAAATTTAGTTACATCGTGTATTTAAAGTGTATACATAGTGCGTCTATTTTAAGAGAGAGCAATAAGTGACTATAATGTTATACATCAAACAAATTACATGAAACATTTATAAATGACAATGTGTTCGAATGTTTGAAAATAAGAAAGCATCTCCATTGTCTAAGGAAATATACATGCAGAAATAACGGCCCTTAAATTTTTAAAATTAGAATAATAGTGTTTGCATGAGCCAAGAAAGAAAATATTGACGCTGTGCATTATTATATATATAAATATATATATTTATACATATTTATATTTATAATATATATATATATATATATATATATATAGGCTGTGTAGTATGGCTCCAAAATTCTAAATTCTTCCATACTAGACAGCTCCAATTTTTAGTATGAAATTTTTGTCATCTAAGAAATTAACGTTTTGGGTTTTATGAGATTGTAAGGTGGCATTTAGACATGCCAAAACCTTTTTAAGACCTTAGGGATCCAAATTCAACTACACAGCTCCAAAATGTCACATATATATTGGAGAAATGTAGTTTTTTCCAAAAAATTGGTAAAAATATCTTTGATACGATATCAAGTCAGAATGCATTATGTGAAATGGCCTGCCCCAGCCCATTTATGACTCTGCTGAGACACGTACACATAAGTGCTCTCGTAAGCCTTAATAATGTCGGTATATTTTTGGTTGCTCAACACTTATTTGAATACAATAAAATTTGTCGATAAAAGTCACTTCGAATTCAAATGTTTATGTGTAAAACCTAATTGAATCAAACGAAAGACATGCAAAAAAGTTAAGTCACTTAGACAGATTTTAGTTACTAGCAAATCACTTCTCCATATGATATTTTGCCTTCTTTTTTTTTAAAAAACCGTTTGATCCGTTTTATTAAACAATTTTTTTTATGGTTACTATGGGCGTTGCAAAGTAAAATTGTTTATCAAGAACTAGATTCACACTATTAAAATATAAAAATAATATTTTGTGAAGTTTTTCTGCACAGCTCTATATTCTAAATATATGCTTTTTTAATATACCCAGCGCTTATATGTTTGCTTGCTTTTTCTAAACAGTTCCAATATAAAAATTTAAAAAATTTCCTGAGAGTTTAGTTAAGATAATATATTGTATTTTTCTTTAAAAAAATTATGCTAATTGTAACAATAACGTACAGTGCGAATAGTCGTACATGTAATAGATTAACATTTACAACTACAATTTGCTCAACCCCGATGTATTGCAAGCAACTTAGAAATGGGGACATTATGGACAAAATGGTTTCCTTATATTCCGTTAGACGAGCTTTTTTTCACTATCTTAGATGTTTATGGAATATAAGTATGAATTTATATTTCCTTCTGTGATGCCAAAGAATTGCTTTCAAAGATCTTTTGTAATGGATGCAGCACAAATTTTCTTGACCAAATGTATGCAAAATCGAAAGTTGTTTTAACATATATCAACAGCAGCAAGAGCAATTCTTTTAGAAAATACTAAAACAGCTTCAGTTTCAAATACCAACCAATATTCTGTTTGCAGACGTCAATGCAACATGTCGCTTTAAAAAAAATAAAAAAATCATTGGATATTTGCTGTAACTGTCGAAAATGTATTTGTAAAATTCATTTTTTACCAACATTTACATATAAGAACTGTACACAAAGTTGAATAAAATTCAACTTATTTCATCTACTTTTAACTTATCTTAAACAAAAAGCAAAGCATATAAATCTCAACATTTAATGGGTCAAAAATGACACGAACGAACAATTTTTTAGTTTTTGGGACAAGTATTCAAGGGTTAATATTTTGAAATATTTTGCAAAGTAAAATCTTTTAAAAAAACTAATCCCAAAATTCATTATTGAAAACTTAGCTTTTTAAAACGGATTAAAAATTAGGTTGGAAATCATTGCAAAACTTGAGGATTGTGTTTGTAGAAAGTACAAGTAAATAAGCAGGCATTGGTGGATTAGGAGTAAGTCGCTTTCGAACCCACGAGCCTCTTGATTAAGCAAGTCTATTGGATATATAAAATTGATGTGCAATGATTAAGAATATGCTAGTATTTTAATCTGATAAATCTCAACATTACCAAAAAAATTCATTTTAAAGAAATTTTTAATAAAAATATATTAACTTCAACCCTACATCTTTTATATCATTAGAAACATTTCATTTGTCGATAAGACACCAAGACTAGATGGGGTTTGAAAGTTGGCTTCCCGTTTTATTTCAATTGTAGTTTTTAGAGAATTTTTAAAATTCAATCGCATCTTGCAGTATTAATGATGATTTTTACTCGTTCCCCTTTGAATATTTTTTTCTTTTACACTTACAGCGGTTTTGGAAAAGTTCCTTAAAAATGATTGCTATATTTTGCCTTTAAAAAATTTAGACCAAATGGTCTCCGATTTATCATTAAGAATTTAAAAGAATTTTTATGAACCTTTCATAATTGTAAAATGATAAAGTCTGGAAATTTATTGCAAAACGACGGGATGGTGCTGCAATAATTGTATCAAATTGGGAATTTATTAAATCTCGGTCACACATTCCATAGCAATCGCTGTTTTTAACAGCGATTAATATGAATGCAATTTATTATAGCTGGATTTTCATATTTGACTTAAAATTAATTCAAATAATTTAGAAAAATAATTCATCAAAACATGGCAGATGTTGAAAGCTGACCCACTTTTTGTCCTCATTAAAATAAAAATTATTCATTTTTGAATTTCACATTTGTGCTTCTTATCTTCAATTATGCATTAACTAAGAATTTTACTTTTAATATATTGCTATTTCTAGAAGTTGTTAATTTCTATACATGATCTGGTTGTTCACTTTAAAATTAATGTGTAATCTTAACTCTTATTTGTGAACTTAGAGCATTGTACTACAATTCAAGGTTTTGTTCAGGTTTATGAATGCCCTCATTTTGGAGAAGTTATTATTTCAATATGAAGCTCTTAGCTTATTTTATATTATTTTTTACTGCATTTAGATTTTTATATCTAACACTTCAAGATCAGTGTTTGGAGGAACGAAGTTGTTAAGGCTAGTAAAAGCAAATGAATTACAAAGCCTGTCCTCTATTTCTAAAAATAGATTTCAAAATATTTGGGTTTAATTTTATACCAACAAGTTTAGCTTTTAACAATGATATTCGTGAATTTATACTTGCAAAAACTTAATTATCAAAAAAAGGCAAATAAATAAAACTTTCAATATTCTTAACTCCTTTCACTAAGATTAATCCGCGATATTTTTAAATTTCAATTTATATTTTTTTAGTGAATCTAAAAGTTTTGACCTTGTGCAGTCATTTTATATACTAGATATTATCTAGAATGAAAAAAATTAATTAGTTAATAAACAAACTCAGCACTAAGAAAACTACTTTTGTCAGACTTTCAAATGCCATTTGATTCAAGCTGCTTTTAACTGTATAATATTACCGAAGTATTGCATATTTAATGAATTAATACTTCCCCTATTCATTTTATCTAAATTTATCCTTGCTCAGTGTCCCCTATTGTATTCAACAATTCTATTATCATTGCACAATCTGTCTAAACATCATTTGTTCTTAACAAATGGAATTACACCGATTTTAGGCTTTTTAGATAGAGAAAGCATTGTGTTAATTAATGAAACTATAACTAAAAAAATTGAATTAATAAAATATATTTTCTAAGCGATAATGTTATACATGTGTAGTTCTTATGTTCAATCATTTATTTTCTTGAGTTAAAAATTTTGTTACTTTCTTTTGGAACTTGAGAAATTCATAAATTAAGCAGATTCTGTTAAAAACACTTAACAAATTGTTTTTTGTAAATTTCTGTTAAATTGATGTAAACATAGAACCTACTAAAATGGCAAATAATCAAATTCCTGAAATCGCTTGGCCATATATATTTTTCATTGCAGAGTGGAGAGCAAGGCTTGGGCTAGCCAAATTGTGAAATTAAATTTTGAATATAATCTTGCGAGTGTCTACAAATGCGTCAAACATTCTGAATTACGTTTTACAAGGGCATTAAAAAAATATCCACACATAAATATTAATATGATTTCTAATGGAGGTCTTATTCCCTTACGATTTTGACACATTTGGTAGTAAGTAGATTAATTCTCAATTGTAGTGTTGCTTTATGGGAATTCTGTTATTAATTTATTGTCCACGGTTTGGATTTATTGACGGATTTTATATCATAAAATGGCAAAATAGAAATCCAATTCTATTCAAGGTAATTCCCATTAGAACATATGCTAAACAAATAATGTTGTTTAAAGAAGTATGGGTTATATTTATATTGCACTCCCATGGGTGGGAAAAAGCGGTACATATATAGATCTCTTGGAGTAAATGATCTAGTACATATATTAATCCTATTATCCATCTTTCCACAATGTTGAATTAGAAAAAGATCCTTATAGATCCCTAGAACATTTAATATTATAGAGAATTGGGTAATTAATCAGTCTGTTCATCTTCGAAAACTTATGTACAAACACACGCATAAACAAAACATGCATTTACTTCAATTTTTCTAGCCATATTTCAAATTTAATTTTAGTGTTAGCATCATATAATTTAAGTGGAAAGAAACGCATTATTGCTTTTTGAATTTTAAGTTGCTTAGTTTAACGCTATCATTTTCAAACAATTCTGCAGTACATAACATCAAAAAATATATTGATGGTGCTTCGCCAATACCCTATGTCCGTTAATCTGGTGGGCCTCATTTACAATTTTGGATGAGATGATTCATATTTTCTTTAAAGAAAATTTTTGTATATAGTTCTTGCTAAAATATTACGAGACAACAGTTTGAAGAGAAAGGTCCATTTTCAGTGTTTCTTAGAGCAGTAAATAGATCTCGTAGTTTTAACCTGGCCCAGTTTAGTCTCTCAGTCCAGCCACAAAGTTTTCCAAGCAAGAATGTAGGTTTCTGAGAAAAATCAAATCTCATTTGTTTGCTGAGACTAAATATTTCGGTTGAACAGCATAATGTTGATTACCAAAAACTTATATAAGTAATACCTGTAATACATAAGTTCAGAACTTTTTTGTAGAAACAACTATTACTATGTGAAAATATTCAGGAACGGCAATTCTCGAAAAATATGCAGCTATGCCTGCTACACTTAAAACTCTGTTATCATAACCAGAATCAGTTTTCCGACACGACTCAGCTTTTTTGTAGAAGAGCCTACCTGCTGTTTAAATTTACGATGAAGATTATGTCGCCAATCTTGCTATATTCTTCCCTAAATCAATTAAAATATCGTCATTAATATCAATATGAATTAGTCACTTTTTTCCCGACTCCACCCGACTAACATTGACCAAAGAAAGATTGCTAGTAAAATCCCACAAAATGTTTTAGCATAAAATGTTCGATGAAAGCAACATAATATCAGTAAAAAATACAAAATAATTACATTCAAGAATTTCAAAAATTCCTTACGCTCTTTCATCGTGAATATTATAAATGGCACATGACTCGACCCGCAAACCGGGTCGAGCCTGGCTGACTTCCTTCCCATCCTGATCTTAAGAGAATTGAATTCATGCGTTACTCATAACTATAAATAAGTAATAAATATGTACATTATTGAATGCTTTGGATTGTCAGAATATTAAAGAAGTCTTCTTGAATTGGCAAAACTTAGGTTTGTCATTGTGCCCCTATATCAATGCAATTTGTCGTTAATTTTTGTACCTTTAAGGAAATGATACGTTCTAAGAACTGGTAAGCACAAAATTTTAAAGTCTACAATGATCGGCATGAAAGGTGATTTAATAACGAATGATGGTTGTTACCAAATATCAACGCAATTTCTTAAATTGTTATGAGAAGGTTCTTGTAAAAGACGAAGACTATATAAAAGTATATTATCATAAAACAATCTAATGTTAACTATTATTGACTTATATATGTATCCATTGATGACTTCCACATGCAGTGCTATATCTTACGATTTGTAACCAACACAAATGCAATATTGCTAGGTTAGACAACAAGACTAGACATTCAAAATTAATTACAGGAAATTACGTCCCGGTGAATGTGTATTGATATTGATTATGTTGTTTCAATGTAGACTTCTTCTCTATGCTATACAATAAATTCCAAAATAGTAAAGGGAAGGCAATGAATAGTAGGATTTATGGAACTCTTCACCTTACTTACGTACATGACTTACATTTAATATAAATCATTGATGATTCTGCTAGTTTGTTATTGAAAAAATTAAAGTTGGATTAAGCCTTTTTGTAAATACTGCAATTTGACAGATAAATATCTGTATATACATATTTATATACTCTAAAAGACTATTTAAATATTTATTGCAAAAATTTTGCCAAATTTTGCTGAATGTGAACTCCTTTACAGGTGACCAAATATTTTCTATTGGGTTCATGTGTTTACTCCATCACGTTAGTTTATTACTCAAATCAAGCGATAACTCCACCACATTTATGGATTATAGCATAGTATGTTGAAATATGCGGCCATTTGCATGTATGATGGTCACATCCGAAATCACTCATTCTTTTGCAATTGGTAGAGAGAGATTAAATTTATATTTACACAAACACTCCAGATATAATGTGTTGTTGTTTAAACATTGATTTATTTCTTTTTATTGGTGGTGGTAGCAATAATTTTGCACAGGGCCTATATATTGATTGGTAGGGTTTCTAACCTCGTAGACGTATATTAATGAAACCTATTTGGAAGAATAAATTCAAATGTTGTGTAATGATCTACGTTGACAATAAAATGTGACCGTAATTTATTTCGAATTAATAAAACAGAATTTTTGACAAGTTTTCATTTCCGGATTTAAATTAAATTTTGATATAAAGATATACGCACTTGATTCCTTGGTTTTAGATATTAATCCGACACTTGTAATCTGTCAATGAAAATACGAATATTAAATCAGTTCATTGTAATGATCTCTAAGAAATCCTATTGAATGAGCTAGCTTTATGTCCTCTTAGTTCTCTGTCAAATGTTAAGCGTTAGAAAATTAGTTTTGTAATTGCAAATATTTTCTCCGCATCAATTATAATTGCACATGAAAAGATGGCTAACGTTATGAAACCTAAGTATATGACAATTTAATAACGAACTTGTGCATTGGATTTACTCTATCTCAAACCTAATTAATTTCTTAGCAGTTACGCAATGCACTCGTGTTTCTTACTTTTATATTTGCATTATATGTAAAGTTGTTCAATTAGTTTTCATATTTAACTTTTCTTGTGTTTGACAAATAGTCTAGCAACAAATATTAAAACTAAACTTTGAGTATCTAGAATTATTCTGGAAAAATTAATATTAAAATTATCTTCTTATTATTTGGCCTATTTTTCACTAATGTCTATAATTTTGGCATATTTATTTTCTGGGTCCTTGAATTTGTCATTTCAGTTCACCAAATTTTGAAATTGTGTTTTCCACAGAATTTCACAGACACAAACAACATTTCATTTTCAAAGTACTTCATGGGAGATCAAGAAAATTTTGAAAAAACTATATCCTAAGTTGCATTTTAGCCTACATACATTTTGTCACTTATAACACTGTTTTTAGCTAATTAATATAACACCTATCTTGATATGTAGAAAATGTAGATCTACAATTGAAGTTGCTTCAGAGCAGAGTTGTAAAATATTTTTTGTTAGTTATCAATTAGGATAAATTAACATCAATGACATCGTTTCTGTATACTAAGATAGACAATGTCTCCTGTACTACAGCTTTAAATATTCAACGAAATTTTCAGATGAATTTTCATAATTAATTTATTTAATGCAACTAGAAATGATCATTATTTCGATTATTTCATTTATTTTGAATATTTTAATGCAAAAAATTAGTATCTGTTCAAAAAAATTGCTAATTTAAGAACAAATTACAATTTATTTACTAAGGTTAAACCAATTGTACAAAAACGTATTGTGTAGTAACACTGATTAAATCATTCTTTATTCTCATTAATTGAATATTTGTAGTTAGAAGTAGAGAGTAACATTTGTATTAGAAAAAAACTCAATTTGAAAAACTTTATTGGTTAAATAGTAAACTAATAACTTAGAAATAATGGCTTTTTATAATTTTGCAATGATTTTACAATTTATCAGAGCCAATATATTTCTGTAAACATTTAACATGAAAGTTTATTTCTTTAAAAATATAGTTTTTTTCAGCAATTACCTAATTATAATACAGAAAGTAGCAAGAAAAAGTGATTATCTAAATTGAATTAAATGTTAAATGAAAACACTGATGGGTTAAATTTGTCAATATCGCTCATTACAAGAAATTATAGCACAAATTGTTGTAGTCCTCTAACAGCAAAACAAAATGACGTAATCAATTATGTGATAATAAAACATACTTCTTGAAATGAATATTGTCTTTTTTCTTAAATGCGTTTTTGAGCCTCCAGCATTTAAAAATCAAATATTGATAAAACTTACAGAGGAATTTAGCTGAGCGTCTATTATACAAATTGCCAGAAAAAATTTGTCTTGATCCTCTTCAATAATCAATAATTTAAGGTATTTCCCTTGTTCGCACAACTTAACTCTTAAATTCATTAAATGCAAAATTGACTCAAGAAATTCAAATGATACAGATAAGATCTTTACATTATTTTATAGTATTAGCATTAACCAATTAGAATTGATGATGTAATTGAACATCTGGTATTTGGCATTTTCATGAAATTAAATTCAATTGCATCTACTTCATTTTTCCCTTTATAAATTGACATATGGGATAAAATTTTTTGCAAAATTTTGACTCGTGAACAACTATGGCTACAAACAAATTTTTTNCAACTTAACTCTTAAATTCATTAAATGCAAAATTGACTCAAGAAATTCAAATGATACAGATAAGATCTTTACATTATTTTATAGTATTAGCATTAACCAATTAGAATTGATGATGTAATTGAACATCTGGTATTTGGCATTTTCATGAAATTCAATTCAATTGCATCTACTTCATTTTTCCCTTTATAAATTGACATATGGGATTAATTTTTTTGCAAAATTTTGACTCGTGAACAACTATGGCTACAAACAAATTTTTTTTTGCTTTGCATAGTAAACCAATAGTATTTAAGCAATTGATGATGAGCTAGGTACTATATTAGTTTTAAGATATATAAATTTGTAAAAAACATTTTTCACCTTCAGTTAAGCATAGTGTATAATCTACGCCGCAATTTCACTAGTTATTTGATGACGTCACATGGCACTGTTTAAATTTCTTGTAATGTTCTAATATCAATTATTTAAAGAACAAATCGCATAGATTGCTTGGGCGATAACACATTCTGAGTATATGATTTTTAGATTTGATATTTATTAATCGTATAATGTTCAAGTTTGACTTAACTTACCCAAAGCAAACAATAACCTAAAGAACAACCCGTTGCTGATGTTAGCATCACTTGAACATGTTCAAATATTTATGAAGATATTTGTCCTGATGTTGCAATAAATGGAGCAAATAAGGAAAGTGGTCCAATTTTAATACGTTAACTAGTAAAAATCCAAAAGTAAGCAACTAGTTTAGCTCTAAATGTTTGCATATGCCTAATAAATATATTTGCATTGATATATTTGAAGAAATGAGCAGAGCCCAAATCTTTCTAAACTTTTTCTAACAACATTTGAGTTATAATCACTCTTTTACTGTAAGCTTCAACTTTCGCGAATTTATTCCGAGTGCAAGTTAACGATTTGGTTTACAGTCATGTTAACGTAACACGCCATTTTTAACGGTATTATTTACCGTTGGACCACTTCTCCAAATTGGCTTAAGAATCCCAACTAACGTTTTCAATAATGTGGACAAACGTGAGTCAATGCATTCTATCTAAATACGTTTACTTCATTTCCTAAATACAAATCATGAGGTACCTGTAAATTTTAAGCGTTTCTTTGTTAATATATAATATATTTGTTGCTTTATATGCATTAATATATGGAAGGCTTCATAAGTATTAGTGTTCCTACGAATCCACTCTAACGTCTGAAACCACCATGAGATAAAGGAGGACTATTTCTTCTTTTACCTTTTCTCAAAATCGAGTTCAAACGTGGCTCTTTGTTGTTACGCCACTATTTCTCGCATTATGCGTATGAAAGAGCTTTGGTCTTCGTTGGAATACTTGCATCTCGAGCTTATATTGAATATTTTTAAAAAAATTCCCAGTTAAATAGAGTTTTTTCAAGTTTTGTTATATTCCGAGTTTTTAATCTAAAAAATATTTATTTGCAATCTATGAAGAAACTCAAATTTCACATAAGTGATTTTTAATATTTTGTCAAGGGGATTTTCATTCCAGTTTTAGTTGGTTATTAACTACTGCTTTTCCGCTTTTTTAGATCAAGTTTTTCAAATTCATTCTAGTTTGAGCTTTTAAAATTCATAGTACTCCAAACTCTGACCTGGCCTACTTATTCACAAGAAGTAAAATATTGGAATTCCGTTGTTGCTCCCATGACTTTATAACCTTAAAATTAATTATGAAGAAAATTCGAAATTTCTTCAAAAAAATGGATGTTTCTTAGAAAATCTACTAATATTTCAGGTATTTCAACCATAGGGCTGATACGTAGCACAAATCTACCATAAAAGAGTAAGACACACACCTATACATGTGTCAATATTCAAGTATTGCAAAATTTTTAGTCTTGGAGAAATATGTTTCAACATTTGGTTACAAACTGAAGAAAATTATACACTTCATTCTGTTAAAAAATTTTGCACATTTCAGGCATTGGGAAAACACTTTAAGCTGTTCTTCTAGAAAGTTAGTTTCTTTCAGTAGTCAATTATAATATACATATATTCAATCAAGTTCGAGTAAGATGAATGGATGAATCCAATGCAAGTAACCTTACAAAATCTCACAATTTGGAATTCATCTATGTATTTCCACATAAAAATCGTAACCAAAACCTGTAATAAATTTTCAATATTATGTTCAACTGATGAAAAACAAGTGTTTTTTTTTCTATTTTTAGAAACTAATTCGATATGTGCTTATATTATAGATATCTATGAATGGCAATTTTGAGATTGACAATTTATCATTGACAGTTGCAAACACCTGTCTTCTGATAAGCATTCAGCAAATTTCCTTGTATATAATGTGCATTGAATACAGCATTTAAGTAGATCCTTATTTTAATATTTAAGTATATATCAAGCACTATATCACTTTGCTATAAAATGTAGTTATTTTAATTCAAAAACAGTTGTATACTGAATATATGGATGATAATTTATCTATTTTCTACGTATTATAATGAAGTAAATTTATATATATATATATACATATATATACTATATATATATATATATATAAGTACGCTGAGCTCCTAAGTATTTGCAACATCTAATGTAGCCTAAACTTAGACCGGTTTCGATTGCTAGGAATCATTGTCAGTATTACAAATACTTCACAATAAAAAATATTTTTTATTCAACTACACTAAGAAAAATTCGAATATAATACATGCAGCTTTAAATCTAATATTATTGATGTCATCTTTCCTTGTTTATTTTAGAAATTTTCCTTGTTTGCATCCTTAATAAAAACTTTATCACCAATTTTACAATCTTACTTCTTAGTAAAATTTGAAAAATTTTATTTTTTGATTTCACAATTGTGTAAATATAATTCTGAATTTAAGTGTTGTTTGATGTGTTCTTTCATCCTTGTTCCCAGATGTCTCTTAGTTTCTCCGAATGACTTATTGCAATCATCACACGCTTTGATAAATTACAGAAGAAACTAATTTTTTAAAGTTGCGATCTGTGTCATTAAAGATGTTCTTTGTTGCATGTATTGTTTATATTGGAACAATTTAATTCAATTTTCAAAATTTGAATGCAACCTTGGGCATAATAGTTCGGACTAATTAAATAATTCCAATTTTAAGCAACCATGTAGACGAAATTTTTTTAAAAGTCGATTAATTGTGGATTCATGCACAAAATATTCATCTATCCAATCTACCTTCAACTGCTTCGAAGTCAACCGCGGGCAAACTCTAGAAAGACGGACTAAATTTGCTTGGAAACGGTCCTTTGGCTTAGAAGGGTGCCCTGGTTTTGACCGGCTCTTTTATAATGTGAAATAATTTAGGATACTATTTACCTTGATAAATGAAGAAATTCGCGAGTATTTTTCATGGAATTTTTCCAGGAATTTTGAAATTAAAATTTTTTTCTTTTGAAGGAAATACGCATTTTGGGTGAATAATGATATAAGTGCTCAACAATTGTCAGAAAATGTTAAGTTTAGACCTAAATGTTAACTGGTACATTCTGAAATTAAGCATTCAAAATTTAAAAGTGCCAGTAACAACGAAGAGAACAACGTTAGCATTAGTCCGAACTATTATGAACAAGGCTGTATATATATATATATATATATATATATATATATGAAAGAAGTAATGATGTCATTATTTAAAGATTTATAATGTAATTTAACAATTTTTTACGAGGAATATTTGCATTTATAATCGTGGATTAGCAAACGCTATATTAGTTCTTCAACAATTTCAATTTTTGAACATTATTCCCAAAAGACTTTCTATAAGTCAATTGGAGTCGAAAGATAATCTTAAGAAGTATCTTACTACTAGAAAATACAAAATATAACAATCTATATATTTTTTACAGATTAAGAAGATCTTATTATTATTCTAGAAAGTGATTTTGTAAACAGAAGTACGAACATACGCTTAGAAATCTAAATTCCTCATTTTGGAGTCAGTGGTTGGCCCTATTACTATAAGCATTACTTTTAGGAAACACATCTATATGTTTGAATTTTTGAACTACTTTATGCAAGCCTGTTAAGAAATGCTGAAGGCCTTTTGTTTGATCAATTCTATGGGTGGGGCCCGCTCATACAATGATGAGCATCTGTGTTAAAACTTATTCTTGTACTTAAAGTACTTGAATATACGAATTTTTGCAAAAATATTCAACTTCTTTCAATGGATAGTGTTCAGATAATGAGGCGGTCTATGAGCATTAGAACAACAACTATCCTGAGACAGAGTCGGGTTGCGAATTTACTTCGAAAATAAAAGAAGAGACTTTTCGCTATCTTGTGATGTTTTCAGATTTGAAATAGTTCGTGAGTTATAAACATTTAAAATTCATTTGAAAAATTCCCAGCAGAACTAGGATTGATATTAAACAATGTACATTAATTTTGAACGAATTAATTATTAAATTGTGTTGTAAGAGGAAACACATTGCCTCTTTGATAGTACTTCCGATTTCTTGTCACAGATGTTTTCATTTATCACAAAGATAGCTGGCATAAATGTCTAAACCATCATTTTAAGCTGTATATCCGAATAAATTAATTAATACAGTTCTTGGTTTATTACAACCAATACTGATAATGAACAAATATCAACTTTCTGAAAATTGTTTGATAAAAACGGTTTAATTTTTTTTTAAAGTTTAAGAAACACTTGAAACACGTTTTTGCTACCGATATATAAAGTTTTAATTGTGCTACATTCAGATTTTTGCTAATTAATTCTAAATAGTCCTATATGGAGGTTGTTAGTGCATCATCAGTTACAAAATGTTTTGTTAACTGCCTAGGTATTTTTGGATGCGTTGCAATCGCTTCCAACTCTTATCAAGTGTGTATAAAGTAGACTACATGTCAAATTTTTACTGACAACATTCATATAAAACGCGTTCTTTGTTTCGTCTGAATATATGCTTTGTTTAAAACTGCGTTAGTGTTTTACAAACTATTGTATCTTTAATTATTGGAATTTCATTCCTAAGACATGAAATGCAATTATCGTCTCCTTTAAAGCGATATCAGAAACCACCTGTACACATTCCTTCAAGCGAACTTCCCCTTATCTATTCAAATTTCGACTACAGTTTTTCCATAAATTTATTCCCGACCTTTCATATATTTCATTTTAGAATGACACAGTCAATTTAAAAATTTCTTTTGTGATGTGTAAATATTCTCGGATCAAAGTATTTTACAACAGGCATTGTAAATTATCAATTTACTTAGAGGTTACTTTTTGGTAATTATATTATTTGCATTCATATACATATCTATATCTATATATATCTATATATATATATATATATATATATGTAATTATATAAATATATATATAGTATATATATATATATAATGCAATAGGTAGTAAATGTTAAAATAACTACAGACAGCAGCAGAAGTAAACATAAGTTGAAATCTAAACCCTCTAGATATTATAGAAGCAGAGAAATTGATAGATTTTACATTGAATAATTCATTTGTACATATACCACATTTATGAATACATTAATAGATATATAGTGCACAAAAAATATTTTGTGTTCCTAGGAGTATTTTATAATTTAGATTTTATGTATGTATATATATATTAGGATGTGGACTATTTACAACATAGTAAAAATTTTAAGTTTTTAGTTTTGTAAGAATGTGAGAAAAAATAATGCATAATAGCTACTTTTAATGTAAGTGTATGATTGCAAAGCGATGGAGGATCAAATAAATTTGGTCTACACCAGTATACAATTGGCTGGAATATGTTTGAGTTCATTTAACGAGGTTAATAGAAATATGTAATAATATAATTGGTGCATATTGAACGTATTTGAGTGCTGTTCTTGGAAATATTTATGAAACTAAAAAAAATCATTTAGAGCAAAAAATACATGACATTGAAAACTGAATGCCTACATATGTAGACAAGTGGACGGATGAGGGTTAAGTAGAAGTGGAAAGGATATATAGATGTTTGGGGTTGTTTATAAGAAGCTTGATATAAGTTAGGTTCTATTGTATTAATTAGGTTTGCAAAATTAGGTTTGGGTTTGAGGTAAACCCAAACATTTGGATAAATTGGTTTTGCTTCAGATTTGAACTAATTGGGCGTGTGTTGAATCTGGGTCCGATTTCTAGTTCCAGTTTCATCGTTTATGGAGCTAAGCTGTTTAAGTACGTGAACCTTAGCCATGGAGTTATTGAAATGATTTTGTCCGATATAGCAAGTGTTAACCCTGCAATAAAACAGATAAATCATAGATGTTAACATCACACTCTAGATAGAATCCTACGGATATTCACTGCAAGTATCGCTGACTTGGCAATTACCAAATGGAAAAGAAATCGTAAGAAAAGTTGAGGGGAGATGTGATTACATGGAATTTAGTAATTTTTACCAGTTTTTAAATGCCCTTTTCTTTTTCTTAAAGGAAATTAAAGAAACAAATTTCAAGCCAGTCTTATATCAAACCTATGTTGTTAGCATATATAATAATAAATATATATATATATATATATATATATATATATATATATTGAGAATTTATATTATTCAGAAATTGGAAGCTTCTCTTACGAAATGTGAAACACTTTGCTGTTCAAAAATGTAGTTGTAAATAATTAATTGGACTGAATTTATTAATAATAAATTAAAAGATTTCCAATTACAATGTTTAACTATTTATGCATGATTCTTAAACTTAGTAATCGCTTTACCAGAATATCTTGGATTCAATAATGACAGTTGACTGTTGGCAAGCAAAGAAATTTGACACTGCTATTTATCTCTCTTTAACCCACTTAGATCCAAGCTCTTTTGCAATATTCTGAGTATGTTGACGCGTTGTTATTAATTATAGAAGATTGCATTTTAAAATTTTGACAACTGTATTTATTTTTACACTAAAATTAAGAAAATTCATCTATATGAGCAAGCATCTAGTTTTCGCATCAGTAAGCTTGTGGTTCAATCAATAGAACATTAAAACTATTGCTTATCATCATTTAGCAACGGTTTTAATTTACATGTTCGGAACATATTGCATTAATAAATTAATCGAAAATCTTAATTAATCAATTAAATGTGTGGCATTTTGTCCACGCATAATTAATATATTAATATATAAATATTTAAAGATATAAATATATCAATTGATTTAATAACGTTTGGAATATATTTGCGGAAACAAATACTTGCACTATGCTACACTCTATTATATATTAATATTGCATAAACTAAAATAAGTTTGATTACTAAGTCCTCACATATCTTATTGTGGGCAGTTCCCATTGCGCATTTCTTTTTTTTAAATTGTGGTTGAATATTTCTGTTTCAATATGGCAGCTAAAATGTTCTTATATTCTAACATCAAAATTTCACATATTTATAGTTTGTTACATCCATCATAATTATACTTTGCAGACGATAGATGACACTGCTAAGTATTCTAAAATTCGATCTATTTGATTAAGTAAATTATTATTTATAAGCACTAGCTTTATACAGGAGGATGTTAATTTTGCAACGAATCTTAAGTCTTAACTTAATAAGTGATTGGTGGTTTTTAATTTATAATAACTTCCGCTATATAATAATTTTGGCATTATTTGATATTCCTTCGTTATTATGATTTTTTATAGTTTTAATTTTAGATATTATCTCTTTTAGAATTTGATTATATATATATATATATATATATATATATATATATATATATATATATATATATATTGATGCAATCTGTGATAGACATTGTGAAATGGCAAAGCAGTTTAAAATCAATTAACATTAAGACTAGCACAACAGCATCAGCTGTTTCTACCAGATGGAATCAATCTGAACTTTATTTATTGTATGTGTAGCACACTTTATGCCTGGGAATTGTATGTCAAACAACAGTTTGCGCGTTAGTTGCGGGCGCGTGACAAATTCCCGTCAGTAATGTTTATGGTAGATTTCGAATTTAGTTAATTTCGCTTTTATATTTTAAAATCGATATATAAATTACCAATTTTGTTTTAATAAGTTATTGAAGCAGTAGACATGAAAAAGACACATTTTATGATAAATAAATCGTTCAAAGCATTAAAACAACAACAGTCATGGTGGAAACCGTAATATTTTATGAACAATATATTAGATGCAGAGATGTGTAATTAGAAGAGATTTTTTGTGTAGACATTTATTCAGTGAGGAAATATTGAGGTGAAGGATGAATAATGCTTATCCCAAGATCGTGACACATGAACCATGTAATATGTTATTTTTGCCATAAACCCATTTAGAACAAAACTCCAGCTTCTGATCAATTTCATATGCAAAAGGATTCTTATTTCTAATAAACAACATCGTCTTTCGTTAGTATGTTCTAGAAAAATATATAGTATATGGAATTCTGGTGGGGTTTGCAGAACCCTCATTTGCCCCGTCCATTGAGAGCAAACTCCTAAGGTCTTTCAGATGTAAAGTTATTACAACTAACTTTCTTTTTATTATTGCGAACTAAAAATGCGAAATACATATCAAACGTTTGCAAACAGATACTAAGTTATTTCCTCACTAGATGGCGTTCAAACATATAATAGGAAATACATTTGTTAAAATGCGAATTCAGTATTGACACTAATAATAGTAATAATAACTTACACTAATTTGCAATCAGAAATCATTTACTCTCTGCTTTTAATGACAGATGTGAATTAATATATTCATATTTATCGCATACAATAAGGTCTGAAGACGCAAGTGGGTATAAGAATGGAATCCTAGAAGATATAAATGTACATATGGTTTCCAAATGCACCTCAACACTATGATTTTTATTTTTACAATTTTTTTTGTAAGCAAGCCTTTGCAGCTGGCTATTATATAGTTGTGAAATCTAACACTAGAAGGACCAAATGGGTCAATTGACTCTTTTATAAAAATCTTTGCAATTTTAATAAGTAAATTTTCTATTTTTGTATTTTTGTAAGTACTAATTCTGTACACAACGTAAAGCTTTGAAGTAATGCTTAAAGAATTTTTATATGTACTTATACTAAAAGAACAAGGTGGGTAATTTGACTCAAACTATCTTTAAATTTCTAAGGAATGCATTTATTTATTGTTTGAAAAGTATTTTTTATTTAAAATTATTGTAGAAATAAAAAGCTTTTAGTTTTGAAACAAATAATGACAACCTTTCTCTTAGACTTAATGAACTCACCGTATATGTAGAGAACTATATCTACATGAAATAACAAACTATAACTGATATGTAGTTCACTTGTTGGCTTAATGAACTTCATGTAATGTTCCACTTTTGCTGAGGCTAATTTCTCTAATTTGGTACTATATATTTACCTTAGTAACTTTTTCTGCTTTTTGTGTGTTTGTGTTCATGCTATCACTTGTATGCACGACAAATAAGTTAGCACATTTTTTATGCACTTTCATGCTTTCATGTATTGAATACACTGTTGCCAAGCAAATTTGTAAAGAATTTACTACAAAGTATCAATTCTGCAGTTTATTGTATTGAGGAATAGAAATGTGCGACATATTCTTTAATCAGAATTACATTTTTTATTTCATTTTGATATGAACAGAACGCCAAAGCAGTTACCCTTTATTACTTAGTAAGTTGATTCACATCAGAAAGATCCCTATGAAAATTATTAAGTTTTTGCTTATCTCTATAATTTCTTCATATTTAATTCTAAATTTACAACTAAAATTCGTTTAGCTTCTGCCTTTTCAGTTAATTTGAATTAAGTAAATAAAATTCATGCATTGTCTTTAATGTAAGGATTATTTAACTTAGGAATTAATTAGTGAGAAGAATTTCCACCTTAGCTACAAGTTTATTTTTGAATGGTTGGAGATGAAACGCTAGTAGTGCGTCACAACATTATATTGATTTTTTAGTTTTTGATGGATACTTTGTGAACATATATCTTAAAATAGTGGGGATGGTCAATTGACCCACTATTATCTTTCTAGTAGTAAAATTTTGGCCCTTCTAATGTTGAGGATAAAAACAGTGTCATATTTAATTATATTTGAAAATTTTTAGGTGATTACGATAATTGATTGTCTAATATCATTGTTCATGCCCTCATAATAAAATGTTGTATAGAATTTATTATCAACATCATGTTTAGGAATTTCTGTTGTTGGTGTGTTTGGTTTATACGCTGGTCCTCAATGTCTCATAACCAGTCTGAGACTGAAAAAACCCATTTGTAAGTACATAAGAAGTAACCATGTTGCATTAGCATTGTGCGCAATAGGCGTTACCATAGTAGCGGTGTTCATTTTTGTAGCAGTAGTAGAGATCAAAATGCGCTGTTCAGTTCCATGTAATAAGTCGTCTCATAAGCACACCTTGATTAAAAGTGAAGAGATTGCGCTCAAAGTAAGAACAGAAGACGCCAAATCTTCTCAACAATTATAATCTATGCAGTTTTGTAATTTATACAAGAATATAGTTAGTTGAATATTTCCGGTGTGTTTACAACTCTTTGTATGAAATTGATTGTAAAATTCGTAATTCGTTTTAAATTATTTACCTTTTCATGCTATAATTTGATGATAGATATATTTTTTATAAAAAAATGTTGATGTCAGAGGATTGCTAAGAGATATTTTTAGCAACATTCTTCAAGAGTTGATAGAAGTTAGAACTACATATAAATACAACATATAAGAAACCTGTTATTCTTGTAAATTAATCAAAAACACAGAAATATGAAATAGGGAATGCAGACTCAGCAATAAGTCTGCAATGACAGCAATGGGTTTAGTAAAAAACCTAAATTAATAATTCATTCCACCTCAGTTACGTATTCCCATAACACACAACTCTCCATGTGTAACCTAAGCAATTTTTTTTCACAAGAGGTGCAGTTGTATGTCTGCCTTTAAATATGAATTTCTCAAATCAGAAACTCTTTTGCTCTTCCTTTGCTGTTCGCCGTTTTCAAGTGCCTATTTCATGGTTTTTATCGTGCGAAATACTGCTTTCTCTAAAGATAAATTCAGTTTTGCAAATAAAACTCAAAGTAAATAGTGTCTGTTCAAATATTTATTGAGACAACTACCTGCTCAGACAGTTAATGAACAGTCGGTTTTTTGTGTTTTCATGTTGATACCTATTACTAAAGAACGTTTTCGTACCATATCCTGTGAAAAATTTCAGCCACTTGAAGGTAATGTTATTTTTATACATCTATACATTTTACATATTTGAAATTCAATTGGACGCTTCAGCAAGTGATATTGCTTTTCTTATTAACAATAATATCAATATCATGAAATTCTTTTTGACATGTTCTAGGGTTGCACCCATGCGGGTACATGGTCTTGTAAGTGGCCGTTTATGAACTCAGCCTTATAACCGTACTATATGTTGTTTAACTAATTAGCTTGGCACAACAAGAAAGCCTACTAATGTGTTATGATCAATGCATACTTCAGCTGTCATGATAATCAGCATGAAAGTCAGAGACTAAATCAAGAACTTTTCTTGACATAACTGGGAAGTTAATTTTATAGTGATAACGTTAAAATACTTAAAATTAATAATTTACTAGAAATAGAGTTGTAATTATTGCAATAGAAAACTACATTGCATATATGTCCTAGTAAGAATAGTAAAATACATTCATTCAATTCAAAAGTTATGGAACGTCTACAGAAGTTAACAACGTACGTTCAAAACCACGATGTTTTTATCAATGTGAAATCAAAAGAAGAAAACTGAAGTTGACCAAATATGTGTATAATATCAAGAATTCCCGCCCTAGTATATTATACATTAAGCATTATATTTGCTTAAAAATATGCGCTCAATATTAATTTCACCCGTTACTTTAATCTGTTGAGTTTCATCCAAGCATTTCAGTTTGCTATATTTAGTTGCATTGTATATTTTCGTTACCAATTAAAAAAAATCCAACTTTATTTAGGATAGCAAAATTATAAATGCTAATGACTACCGTGACCAAACACGGACTGGGACCAAAATTAACTCTTCGGGAACTTGACTGAATGGGACTGGGAACAAAAAATTTTTCTGACGGAACCAAATATAACTGGTCCTGCACACCTCTAATGGAGGAGGTAATTCTTATAATCAATAATGCAATTGAAACAAATGGCCATAAAAATAAATATCTTTAGAAGAGACAAATTATCACGCTACAATCACAGCCTGTATGCATGGCCTATGCACATATTGTTGAAGCCCGTGCCCGTACGCTATTGTTCGTGCCCTACCTTAAGCGATGTGAATAAAAAAATTGACCAAATGCTAGTTGTACATTCGATTCGATCTTATGTATATGAAAATTTTTCTTAGTTTCAGAATAGATAAAATCCTTGAAATAATATGTAAATATTGCGCATCAACATCAAATATAATTTGCAGAAATGTTGTGTATATCGAAAATTGACAGAAATTCAAATTTGGATTGTCTTTCTTAATTTTTAATTTGCAAGAAAGGACATAATATATTTCTAATCACATTATAATTTAGTCAGTGGATGTTCATCATGATTCAAAATTAAATTCTCAAAAAATACTATTTGAAGTCCATGAACTTTGTAACTTTGATTCTTCAATGTTTGTTCTTGTTTCCATTATGCAGACTGTTCCCTTGGGAACCATCACAAAGTCACTGGTTTGCGCAGTACTTACGTCACAAGGCTGTTAGCTTAATCCAATTAATGATTATAATGGAATTCATGCATTTTTTATCAGTCTAGATGTACAGTTTGCAGCTTGTACAATATATGGGTGCATATTTCGCTGGTCATTCTTTGGCATGCTCTCATATTCATTAAATGTTGTGTCAACTTCAATAGCAAGTTCTTTACAAATTTTGAAAACCAATCATTTCGATTTTGCATAGTAGATTTTTTGCATTTCTTTGGTGGTATACTATATGATTGAAGCTCCCAAGCCCATTTTCTAATGATAGTGTCACCACAGATATATGAAGAAAACTACTAAAATGAGTTGGAACTATTGGAAAGATCACTGGGCAAAGTTAGGTTAGATTTTGTAAAATTCAGATTTACTCCCATGCATGTACATTAATTTTCTTGATTTGCCTACCCAAGATGCAAAAGTATATGTCATTCAAGTGTAGGGCACTCAATAACATTTTCTAATATATCCTATGAATATTTCGTTAAATTGAGGGTTGATTCCATAAAATTGTAATAAAATTCATTAAAATTAGCTCATTTAAAAATTTGCAGCTTTTAATGAATAAACTGAAATAATGCAGATTTTCTAAAATGAATACTGAAAAATGCTCTGTAGCAATGTAGATTTTTGAAGGTTTCTTAGCAAAAGTAAAGTTAATGATGCACATATCTTATGTTTAGTAGTTATTGTTTAGATTGAAGCTGATGAAAATTTTAACCATTAACTTTAATTAGAGTTTGAGTGCGTGTTTGTTTTTTAAATATCTGTGCTCTAATTTGATTTACTGAAAAAAATTCAAATGATGCATACCATGACAATGTTCTCGAAGTGGTCCTAAAATATCTCAAATTAATTAGAATTGGATATTTGTCTTGAATTTGCGCATTTGATACAACAATTTGCTAAGCAAAAATATCTGCTGACTTTATTTCGGCATTTTTAAAAATCAGCTTCCAAGATTAAATTTTTGGCATACAACAATAATTAATTGGAAATTTATCTAGTCAAAAAGTTCGCCATTGTGTAAGAAATTTTTCCATGAAAATATAAAAATGTCTAATCAATTCCTGATTCCCTTATTAGTTTAAAAAAGTAATGTCACTTAACAGGTTAATTTCAAGGTGTCAGTGGTAATGATGTAATTTAGTGGCTCAAAAAGGCTACTTTCATACCTTTATTTTACCATGATTATTCATAATATCCTTCAAATTTACATTTTAATGTTTTATTTTACAGCCCAATAAACAAAGAAGTATAATAAGCAGCTTTATATAAATATGACACTTATATAGTCACTAGACCTGCAAATAAATATCTCACCAAGGAAATGCTGCACAAAAAATTTGTAAAGTGCATAATTAAAGAGAAGAATTAATAGAACCCAAATAAAGACCAGGGGCGTACCCAGTATTTTCTGACGGGAGGACATGATTGTTATTCCCCAATGCGGGGCGAACGCCAGGGAAAATTTTTGAAAATATTGAGAAAATAGACCCTAAAAAATGCTTTTTACGATCCTAGATTTTAAATTTTTCAATTTTTTACGAAAAATTTTTTGATTTATCCAGTCAAAATTAAATTTGGAAACTTGACGGGGGGGACATTCCACCATGTCCCCCCCTGGGTACGCAACTGATAAAGACTACTGTTTCTTAGAGAAGGATATAGAGAAAATTGACTGAGTAAGAATTAGATAAAGGAGAAGATAGACCACGAGAAGGTCTATTCTTTGTTACAGCAGTAGAAATATTCTTATGAAAATAGAAAATTTGACGGAGAATTCTTATGACGAAATGGGAATAAAGAATTGTTGTTCAAAATATATAAATGTTACTAAAACACATGCATAAATGAAGAAAAACATGAACTTAAATAAAGGATAACATCAAAAATCTGATATATATATATATAATGACAAATTTGACGTTCCGGTTTTCCCAAACATTAATGGAGTCAACATATGTTGTCTTAAAACTAAAAAATCGAAGATATAACGCTGTGTCGATAAAATGAACATTGATGCACAAAATTATTGGAGATATTGATAGCTGGAATTTGCGACATAAAGAAGGAATTGTCTTATTTGGGATAAGATTTGTAAGAAAAAATTAGGTCTGTAAAAGAAGCTGTTTCAAGAATACCACGAAGATGATCGCACTGATAATATGAATCAGTAAAATTTATTATTGGTTTGGGAAAAGACGTAGGACTTATATAATTATAATACGCAAAATGACTATTTAAGTCAATACATTTAATTTAGTTAGATACATTTTTTTTTAAAACTCGAAATTTATGTGTGGTGTTGTTAAAAAATGCGTAGAATTGCACATAACAGTGTTTCCTAGAATTAGAATATAAATTTCTTTATAACTAACAATAGAAAGTTTCATTTCATCAATATATATATATATATATATATATATGAACACAATGCAATATTAAGCAATATTAATAAATGTAGCAATAAGTTTTTATTAAAAACAAATACAATGATTAAATGATAATGCAATACTTATATAGGTATAGCTTTTTACTTAGCCTTTGGATCAAGTAAATAAAACCAAATAAACCATTGCTGTATCATTTACAAATTGTGTACAGTATAAAAATAACTCTTTAATCATTGAAGGAAATTCATGTCATCAAAATCATCGACCACACGGGAGGGGAGATCTGCAAGATTGCATTCAGTAGGTATCCAACTAACTGATGCAACATGATGTTGAATGAGAAATTGGATTGTTATTGCCCACCAAGGTGAAAATTGAGATTAAAGCTTATTTTTCTTGATATTATAATGTAAAACTTTGTTATCAGTAAAAATGTGAAAAGTAAGGAGGTTATAAAAGCATGAAGCTCATTGTAGTATATTGGACATAAGTTAGAGTAGGAAGAAGTGTATTTAAATTGTAAATAGGGAAATAATCACCAATTCCAATTGAAGAAGCATAAAAAAATAGGTAATTGGATCACAATAAAGAAGTGGAGAGTACAACTTAAAATTTTCTTTAATATAATTTGTAATAAATCGCGCCCATTACCAGTGGTAAGGGGATCATCATATAATTCCTCTGCAAAGAGTAGTTAAGTTGTAGTAAAGTGGAAGGACAAAATTAACGCGACCAGCTAATTTGTTTTATTTTTTCATTGAAATCTAGTATAATAAATTCATTTAAAATAAATTTAAGTACATTTTTTTGATCCTGATTCTTTGTTATCTCTCCCTCTTTTAAGTCCATGTGTAGTCCTAAAATATCAATTAATCCATTAGTGCCGTAGATATATTCTTTAATTTGGACATTGAATGATTTTAATTTTGAAATCCATTCGTTAGTATCGTTGTTATATGATGAGTCAAATTGTCTATGTGTGCCCGAAAAAAGTCACAGATTTCTCTAATGGGTGATAATAAGTGATTTGAACAGAGATAACAATATAATGGAGATATGGATAATGGATATTCCCATCTTAAGAATCTCCATCTATGGTTTCAATGGTCTATAAATGTATTTTTCCATCGATCTTCATTTTTAATTTTTTGTTGGTAGAAAGCATTTGGTATTTCGATTTTCATCATGCAATAATTGTTAATTTTTTTAAACGATTCTTTATGCAGTCGACTAGTCTTGGAAACCAAAATTTTGTTCTTTTCTGTACATCGCTACTTGGTGAGTAATCAACTACTAGTCTAAACTTTGTATAATCTTTGAAGAATTAGGTACAAGGAATGATTGAAACATAAGGGCGATCTAGATGCCTTCTCAATTACTCCATATTCAACATGTGGCTTAATGTTTCATTCAAATGTATCGTTTCAAGTTCATTCAAATATAAATAGTTATACAGCAATTTTTCCTACAGAAATCCACTAATTTCTTTTCATATGTTACTATGTATGCTTCTTGAGAATTTTGGTAGACACATAGCAATATATTGTAACTATATATATATTGTATATATATATATATATATATATATACACTAATACGTCCCTCTATGTATTCTTTCCACATAACTACATAAGCTGATTTTTCCAAATATTTCTGCCATTGGATTTCTGGGTAATATGGCCAACTTATTGTGGAGATTGTATAGAAATCCATTCTTTGTATATTTAAAGAATATAATGGATGAGAGTCTTTATAAATCTTTCATGATTCTTTTTCATTTTTACTCAGAAATATCATTTTTGATCGAAAAATTTAATCCTGTGCTTTATATGAAATTGGATTTCCAAGACTTTCGCAATCCGTTATGAAAATATCGTTTTTGGTTCCAATTGAAATACATTCTATAACTTCTATTAGGTAGTTGAACGATATGATTCCTTTAAAATGTTGGTTTAGAAATGTAATCTCTCTTGTTTTATAGTGTTTGAATCGTCCATTTTCCCTAGTTTATAACTAACTCTTTTTATAAAAGTTGTGTTGCAGGGTAATTCAAATTTATTATAGTGAAGATATAATTTTATACAATTTTTCAAAGCTTCTCGAAATATTGGATATACTTCTTTAGAAATAAATTCCTTCATTTCCTGCACAAAAGATAACTCCTCTGGCCATCCTGATTCAATATATATATTCCTATATATTAATGACTGTAATCATGCTTTGCAATGTATATGAAATTATTAGTTTTCTTTTTTATTTCTATTTTTTCCTCTTTAGTACAGGAGTCAGAAGATTTTTTCATTATGATGGTATTTGTGGTCAGATTGATATTGAAGTCTTTAAGTCTGACACTTATCATTGCCGTCAAACATCCTCATAGACACAGTAGTATCCCAATTTTCATAATAAAATTGAGCTGTGTTATTATCGAGAAGTATGTATAGCTCTGTGTCATAGTAAGATTTTGCAAAGTCTGAATTTTGGCGTGTCTCTTGTATTGGCCCGCATGGATATTTTATTCCATGATTATATATGTTTAATATAGAATCAGAGCACTTACCAATTGTGTCGAATTCTTCTTTATGATTTAGAATTTCTCGTAGCTAATCGTTTGCTCTTTCTTCATTAACTTCTCTATTATGGTAAGACACTTGATTCTCTTGTATGGAAAACATCAGAGTGGTATTCTTCAGATTTCTGGCAAGTAAGTTGATCTCTTGACGTTTCTGTTGAAGATTTTTTTGTCTTCTTTTCTTCCGAAGTTTAAGAAATAAGTTTTATTTTTAAAACTAATACATTCAATTGAGATAAAGGCACGTATATATAGAATTGATATTTACACGACCTTTGAGTCAGCAAATAAAAAACTATATAGGAACATGCTGCACAAAAATGTAAATAATTATTTAAACTTTAAATACAATCAATTGATTAGAGAACAGGGTATATATATTATTACTATTTACATAGCCTTTGGACTATGCAAACAGAAACCATAATAGGCCATGCTGCACAAAATATTTACACTACAAAAAGCACCATAATTATAAATCGTAGGTAAGAGACAGAGACTTTGGCGGAGGATATAAAGGCATGGGAGGAGCCTTTGGAGAATGAGACTTAGCTTCAGGAACAAGGTGTTGAGATTTAGTAGATGTAACCTCTAGGGATCCTTTTTTAACCTGTTTTTAATTCGTTGTACCAAAGATGAACGAGATATAGGTAATATAATGACTTTAAATATGTAATTTAAAGTTGTATAGGCCACCTATACGTCCACGAATAAGAGAATATAGACATGTAGAAAACCAATTAAACGAGTAATAGGTCTATCTATCCATTGAATAATCTTTACAAATTTAGAATATATAGAGGCTTCGAGTTTTGATCAAAAGGAAAGCTGGATTTGATCCTCAAATGTTGTCCATATGTTTTTACTAGAGTTATGGTCAATCATATCGGAGGTAAGGATAATTGAATCAGATGTTATTCTTCTCTGCATGTAGAAATTCTGCTGTCTTCTGAAGTTATTAAGCATATCTAATGCAGAGATTTGTGGCATGAATGAAGTTGGTTTATAAATTACTTGAGAAATAGCCGACTCATACAAATCTTTAATGTTTCCAAGTTGGTACACACCATGACGGTTGTCATATTGATAGTATGAGTTGTTAATATTAATTATGAGATTAGGAAAAGCTTGGGGGCGTATAGTAAAATTTTCATAGACAAAATGAGAATTTAAGTCCAAAAATACGATTTTTCCTGTTTCATTATCAAAAACTGGCAGTTCTTTAGTTCTCTTTGGGAATGGCACAGTTGTATAATATTTCTGTGTGTAGACCTGCACATAATAGGCATTACCTAAATTTAATATGGATCTGCCTCGGTAGCCATCTATACTTAACTTTATTTTGTCCAAGTATGAGCTGAGATTAAGTGACAACATGTTTAATAACGATATACAATCAGTATAGTCTATTCTTTTATAAATTCCATTTATTGAATTAGCTATTTTAAAAATTGTACTGCTGGTCTGTGATGGCATTATACTCCAGCAAATTGAAATTATTATCGAAGAAATCTTTATTTTCTATACTAGAACTGGTAATATCGCTTCCTATATACAAATTAGGAATTTCAGTTTCGAGAAGTGTTATGTGCACATATATAAGTTGACTTTGAACGAGGAAGGATAGCAATTTTATTATGTGGATTATAAAGAAATCCATTATTAGACAAATCCAGAGAGTATAATGGGTGAGTGTCTTTGTACAATTTGCAACTTTCTATTTCATTTTTGCGAATGAATATTAGTTTAGAACCTTTTATTATGTGATCCACTTTGTAACTTATGGGATTGCCTAAATTCTCGCAGTCAGTGACGTATACATCATTTTTTGTTCCAATTGAGTTACACTGTGTAACTTCTATCAAATAATTGAATGATATGATTCCCTTATATTTTCTATTTAGGAATTGGATTTCTCTAGTTTGGTAATGTTTTGAATACTCCATCTTTCCTATAGTATAAGAGAATCGTCGTATGTAAGTAGAATTGCAGGGTAATTCGAATTTGTGATAATGAGTATTGGATCCTTAAAATAGGGAAACAATTCAAGGAAAGGAAAGGAAAGATTTATTTATTTAGGTACTCGCAACCTGAAGGTTGAATAGTAGCACACGTATACAAATATAGGGAAAAGGTGACATAGGTACAAAAAAGGAATGATTGCTTGACGATCTGGAAATGTGTATCCTCATGTACCATAGAAAGTGTCATAACTTCGGTTGATTTGAGAGTATATGAACGACTTGGCTTTGTTGTGCAATAATGGGGCTGCCAGCAGCGCTGATTGCGGAGATCGTGGCCAAATTGAGAATGTATTGAATTCTTCTATGTTCTTTACGAAAGCAAGATCATCAGACCAATCCGACTCATAGATGTTTTGAACAATCATTTGTAAGTATATGTACACTCCTTTATATTTATGGTTATAATCGTCTTTAGCAACATATATAAAATTATTAGTCTGTTTTTCGACTTTTAATATTTCTTTTTTGTTGCATGAATCTGACGATTTTTTCATTATCAGTGTATTTGTAGGAAGGTTCACATCAAATCCTTTAAGTCCTACACTTATTATGTGTGAGTACATACGACATGATTCAGTAAAATCAAACTTATCATTGTAATATTCGACCATGTTGTTGTCGAATAATACATATAATCCTGTATCATGGAATAGCCTTACAAGGATCACGATTAGCTCGACTCTCCTCTATTGTACCACATGGGTACTTTATAGAGCGGTTGTAAATATTTAAAATAGTATCAGATTGCTTAAGTATACTATTGTATTCTTCTTGTTGTAGTAAGATTTCTTTAAGCCAGCTATTTGTCCTCTCTTCAGTCACTTCTCTATTATTGTATGACACACGTCCGTTTTTTATTCCAAACATCAGAGTGGTATTCTTCAATCTTGAATCAAATAAGTGGATCTCTTGATATTTGGAAGTAGAGATTTTTGTGGTCTTCTTTATAGTGTGAAGAAGAAAATAAGTAATAATATTACTTGATTCAATTACCAATGAATCAATTATTATCTAAATAATTCAGGGTAGAATAGGCAACCCAAACATCTATAAATATTACGATAATAATGTGAATAAATGCCAACAAGTGGATTATAGGTTTATCACTCCAATGAAAGAATTGAATAAACTTGGAGTAAACAGAATGTTCGAACTTTTCCCAAAATGGCAGTTGTATTTGTCTGTCGAATGTGTTAAAGATATTGTCACTAGAATTGTGGCCAATCATGCTTTCCTTCAGTAAAATTGAGTCAGATGTTATTCTTTTTTGCATATAGAAATTTTGTTGATGACGGAAATTATTTAACATATCAAGTGCAGAAATTTGCGGCATGAAGTTAATTGGATAGTAAATAACTTTTGTGATAGCAGATTTGTATAGATCTTTAATATTACCTAATTGATATACACTGTGGCCATTATTGTACTGGTAAAAGCTGTCCTTGATGTTGTTAAAAAGATTGGGGAAAGCAGACGGCTGTAGAGTATAATTTTCATAAACAAAATGTGAATTGAGACCCATATCATTGTCAAATACAGGCAGCTCATTTGTTCGTTTGAAGAAAGGAACCGTGGTGTAATATTTCTGTGTAAAGAATTGCACATAGTAAGCATTGCCAAAGTTTAGAATTGATCTACCTCTATATCCACTTAATGACAATTTGATCTCATCAAGGTAAGAATTGAGATTCATTGAAAGCATATTTAATAAAGATATGCAGTCAGTATAGTCAATTCGGCAAGAGATACTGTTAATTGAGTTGGCAATTTTAAAGGCCAACTGTTGATCCATAATCGCTTTGTATTCTAAGAGATTGAAGTTATTCTTAAAAAATTCTTTAATTTCAATGTTTGAACTGGTAATGTTGCTTCCTATATAGAGATTAGGAATCTCAGTTTCAAGCAGAGTAATATTGGGAATATCATTGGATTATTATTATTATTATTTTATTTTTAAAAACAATACAGATCATTTGATAAATTAAGCAAGTATATATAGGAGTAATATTTACACAGCCTATGGACTTGTAAATAAAACCAAATAAGGACCTGCTGCACAAAAATTATTGACAAAAGTTACACACATAAATAAAGCACTATTTTACAAATTGGACGAGGCAATATTTAATGACTTGGAAGGAGGATATAGACTTAAGGAAGGCGCAGAAGCTTTAATAGGAACAGCATCATCAAGGTCTTCTGATTACTTTTGTCCATGTAGATATCTCAATCTTTTAAATAATGAAGAGTTGAAGATAGGAATAACAACCACTTTTAGGAAATACTTTAGTGAAGTATAAATAACCCAACAATCTATAAATATAACTATGTATAGATGAAATAAACCAATTAATTTGATCATAGGTTTATCAATCCAGTCAACTATATACAATAGCTTTGAATAAATTGAGTGTGATAATGATTCCCAAAAAGATATGTGTAAGTCTTGTTTGAAAGTTTGCCATATATTGTCTGAAACATTCTGGGATAACATTTTCTCAGAAAATATGATCAAATCAGAAGTTATTCATTTCTGCATGTAAAACTTCTGTTGCCATCGAATATTGTTAAGAACATCCATTGCAGAAATCTGGGGCATAAACGAAGTTGGAGAATAAACAACCTTTGCTATGGCTGAATTGTAGAGATCTTTAATATTACCCAACTGATACACTCCGTGCCTATTATCGTATTGATAATACGAATCATTTATATTAATTATTAAATTGGGGAAGGCATCTGGTCAGAGTGTATAGTTGGGATACACAAAGTGTGAGTTGAGATCTAAAAACAAAATTGTTTTTGAGTCATTATCAAAGACTGGAAGTTCATTCATTCTTTTACTAAATGGAACCGTGGTGTAGTATTTCTGAGAGAAAAACTGTACATAATAGGCGTTGCCTAAATTCAGTATAGATCTACCATGGTATCCTTCTATGCTAAGTTTAATCTCGTCAAGATAGGATACAGGATTTAGTGATAGTAAATTTAATAAGGCAATACAATCTGTGTAATCAATCCTTCTGTATATACCATTGATTGAATTCGAAATTTTAAACGCCAATTGTTGATCTGTGATTGCTTTGTATTCGAGTAAATTAAAATTATTTTTAAAAAACTCTTTAGATTGTATTTTAGAACTTGTAATGTCATTACCAATGAAGAGATTTGGTATTTCTGTATTAAGCAATGTTATGTTGCATTTAATAGAAGATGAGTTTTTCGGAAATATTGCGATTTTGTTGTGTGGGTCATACAGGAATTGGTTGTTGGCAGATTTTAGAGCGTATAATGGGTGAGCATCTTTGTATAGGGTGCATTCTTCTTTGAAATTCTGTCTAATAAATACCATTTTTGATCAATATATTATTTGATCAGCCTTATATGATAAAGGATTACCCAAATTCTCGCAATCTGTTACATATACACTATGCTCTGTTCCAATGCTATTACATTGTATTACTTCAATATAATAGGAAAAGGTTAGTATACCTTTAAAATTTTCTCCTAAGAGATTGATGCTTCTTGTTTTTTAGTGTTTGGCATCATCTATAGTACCTAAAGTGTATTTGATACTTTTAATGAAGGTTTCATTACAGGGTATTTCGAATGTTCAATAGTTTAAGTGTAGGGGTTTGCAATTTTGTAAGGATTCTTGAAATATAGGAAATAGTTCCTTAGTATTGTATTCTTGTTGATCTTTAATGAATACCAAATCATCTGACCAATCTGACTCGTATTCTGATTGTATCATAAGATTTAATTTTATATATACTCCTTTAAATATTTCTTTAGTAGAGAATGTTTCTATGTTAGTTACAAATGCCAAGTCATCTGACCAATCAGATTCAAATACATTTTGGACAATCATTTGTAGTTCGATGTAAATTCCTTTATAATAATGCTTATAGTCATCCTTCACCATATAAATAAAGTTATTAGTTTTCTTTTCTGTCTTTAGGGTTTCTTTTTTATTACACGAATCTGAGGATTTTTTCATAATAAACGTATTAGTTGGCAAATTAACATTAAAACCCTTAAGTCCGATGCTTATTAGTGTCATTCCACATCCTACAAGATTCTGTAAAATGGAACTGTTGTTATAATATGTGATGGTAGCATTGTCCAGCATAACATACAATCAAGTGTGGTGGATAGCTTTACTTGGATCTGGATTGGCTCTGCTTTCCTCTATTGTTCCACAGGGGTAACTAACTCCATGATTATAGATATTTTGCACTGTATCACTTTCTTTTGTAATAGGATTATATTCTTCCTTATGTGATAGGATTTCCTTCAAACAATTATTCGTTCTTTCTTCTGACACTGCTCTGTTGTTGTAATAGACTTGACCTTCTTTTATACTGAACATCAGAGTGGGTTTCTTCAATTTTTTTCCTTTCTGTCTTATTTTCAAATTGAAGTCAAGAATATTGAGCTTTAGAATATTTTTCCTTTCCTTTGTCATCTTGACTTCACCTTTGCTTAGATCTACTTGCAAGCCTAGAATATCAATAACACCATTGGTTTTGAAAATGTATTCCTTAATTTTTATGTTAAGTGATTTTAATTTTTCCATCCATTGATTGATATCTTCTTGAAATGATTTATCATAGATAAATAAAAAATCATCACTATGGCCCCATGAAAAATCATATATATTGTGAATGGACCCAATAGATGATTAGACCACAGTTGGCAGTATAGGAGCAACATTGAAATGCCAATTGGTAGTTGGATAAACCTCTATTTTGATGGTCAATGAAAGTAGTTTTCCATCTGTCTTAATATTTTATTTTGTGTTGGTAAAATGTGTTGGCTAAATCTACTTTCATCATTGTGTAATTGTTTATTCTTGCCAATCTGCCTTTTATGCAATCTACTAGTCTGGGTAACCAGAATTTTGTGGCCTTTAAAATTTCACTAATAGGGGAATAGTCAATGACCATTCTAAATTTAGTGTAGTCTTTTGAACTCTTTGGCAATATGAAGGACTGGAAACATAAAGTGCTTCTGTAAGCTTTTTTAATGATGCTGCTAATGACATGCTTGTGTATAATCTCATCCCCATGTTTCCAGGTCATTAAGAGGCCTTCCCTTCTTTTTGCAATATGTGAAGAATCTTTTAAATTTTATTGGTATGTTGAAAAACATTGATACTCTTTGTATAGGTAGATTCAGGTATTCACTTATTCCATGTATATAATTTCCCCTATTTTATATTTATACTTTCCTTTTACAGCATAAGAAGTTTTGACTGTTTTGTTTTTTGATGTGTTACATTTTGAATCATAGAATATAGGATTCTCATCAGAATTGTAAATAAAATTCAAAATTTTTTCATCTTTTAAATAATTTTTTTTACTTTTATATCTTTTCTTTCATATTCTAATGAAAATTCATCTGTTTGTACTTGTTCTTCATTCATAATTCATATCAATTGAAGGGACTTGAATTTTTGGTTCATTCTTTTCTTTATTATCATGTCTATTTATAATGGAATTGACTATAACTTCTTTAAATACTTCACTATTTTGATAGTCTTTAAGATATTCTTCTATTTCTAAAATTCAACAAGAATTAGGAGTAATTTCAAAAAATCAATTTTAAATGTATATATTAATTCATTTGGGAAAAACATTTCTGTTATTTTTATTCTCAAAGGGTATTCAATCAAGTCTTTTTCTATGAATGGAGAATCTAGAGACAAGCTTCTAATGGAAATTTGGAATGAATGGTGTTAAATCCTGCATAATGTCTTGCCAATCTCTGATTAAGAAAATCCAGCCACAACTTTGATCAGACATCTTCAGTTGAAAATTATACCTCTGCTTGGCTCAGAATCTGATCAAGCTGGATAAATGCTTTTACATTAATCTTGTGAAATTGGCTTACCAAATTTGTGATTTAATGTGTGACACATATATCATATTGGCTGCCATGAGGTGAGAATTCATAGGCAAACACTTTTTTAAAAATAAGTAATGTTTTTATTTTTAAAAACAATACAATATGTTTGATAAAAGAGCATTCTTATATATAAGTAATGTTTACTAAGCATATAGACTCAGTAAACAAAACCATATAAGGTGATGCAGCAATTTACAAATCAATTAAATATTTACAGTATGTTCATAATAAATTTTCAATAAATTAAGAAAATCAATTTGGGGAAACAAATCTACTTCTCAAGATGGAAGATCCGCCAAATTGCACTTGGATAGAACCCAATAGACGCCATTTACATGGTGATACATGAAATATTGAATGATGATTGACCACCATGGAGAGAACTTTGATCTAAGTTTATTATGTTTTAGGTTATAATACAATGCCTTGTTATCAGTGAAAAAATCGATATATGGTGTATATAGAGTTGTATATAACAACAAACAAACAAAGGCATGTAATTCATTGTAGTAGATTGGAGTTAAAGGAGAATAAGCAGATAATGAGGAATTCTCATGAGGTAAAAATATACCAATACCAATATTTGAGGCATCAAAAAACACGTTTAATGAATGAGGTTGAGAAATTGCGGGATATAATTTAAAGTTTTCCCTAAAGTAGTTTATTAGGAACTTGGCCCATTGCCAATGGAATGACGATCCTCATATGATGCCTCCACACAACATTGTGAGGTTGTAATAAAGGGGTAGCACAAAATTTATTCTTCCTGCAACCCTTTGTCGTACTTTAAGATTAAAGTCAAGGAAATTAAACTCATTAATTATAAATTTTAGGATATTTTTTTATCCTCCATCATTTGTATTTCTCCTTCTTTAAGGTCTACTCAAAGTCCTAATATATCTATTACACCATCAATATCATAGATATATTCTTTAATTTTAACATCAAAACTTTTTAGTTTATCCATCCAATGTAAAATATCATTTAAGTAGGATTTATCAAATATGAGCAAGAAATTGTCTATGTGTGCCCATGAGAAATCACATATCTCCCTTATAGGTGATAACAAATGGTTAGACCAAAGTTGACAGTTCAAATGAGATATGGATATACCCATTGGTAAATGAATGAATCTCCAATGACAGTCTCTATGATTGACAAAAGTAGTTTTCCATCTGTCATTGTTTTTGAGTTTCAGTTGGTAGAAAGCATTAGCAAGGTCGATCTTCATCATCATGTAGTTATTGAAACGTGACAAAATTTTGTTGTTTTTAAGATTTCACTAATGGGTGAATAGTCAATAACCATTCTAAATTTGGTGTAATCTTTAGAACTTTTGGGTACCAAGAACAACTGAAAACAAAGAGGACTTCGTGAGGCCTTTTCAATAATACCATTTTTTATGTGTTGTTTTATAATTTCGTCGGCGTGCACTGTTTCAAGTTCATTCAATTTTCGGCCTTTTTTCATGCAGTAGACTACAGGTCTTTTAAGTTTTATCAGAATATTGAAGAACATAGAAACTCTTTCTCGAGGTAGATTAAGGTAATCACTAATTCCATTAATATCTATGGTATCTATCAGATATTTATACTTTCCTTCTACCTGGTAAGAGGTTTTAACAGCTTTATTTTTGGATGCATTTCGTTTAGAGTCATAAAATATCGGATTTTCGTCACTGTTGTAGATAAAGTTAAGTATTTTTTCATTTTTTAAATACTTTTTATCTACTTTTAGTTCTTTATGTTCATATTGAACATTAAATTCTCCAACTTGTATTTGTTCAGTGGATAAATCAACTTGAGTAGAGGTATCAATTTCCTGGTTTTGGCTACAGTTATTATTATTTTTGTTTTCTATAATAGAATTAAGAATAACTTCCTTGAAAATTTCGCTTTCCTGAAAATCTTTAAGGTAATTTTCTATTTTAGGTAATGCTGATGGTCCAAGAAAGTTAATGATTTTTTGTTGGTAAGATAAATCTTCTACATCTATACTATTATTAAAATTATCATTTGTAATTGAATCATACCTTTCAAAACTATCTTCTTCTATGATTTCAAATAGTGGTTTATCTTGAAAGAGATCATCAATTGTTGGTGGAAAAGTTATATTGGTATAAAAAGGTGTATTATTAGGTTTTATGGGTGCATGATAAATAAGTCTCTTAATTATCCTTAGGTTGTTGTCCTTTGGATCCAGTATATTTCTTTTTGTATTTGTTAAATCTATTTCTGTTGCCATTTCCTCTGAAATTTTTTAGTTGTGCTACGTTTAATGACTTGTATTTCTTCTATCCCAAACTCTTTTAGGTTTTCTTTATGCAACTTCACTGAGTTCCAGCCACCAGCTGCTACTTGTAAGTATTTTTGTAACTGCTGGTTTACGTAATTCTGCAGTTGACCCAAAAGATGACTTACATTATCTGGATCTTTTCTAATTTGATTGATACATGTATTTATATCAAGAATTAATTGTGCTTCGTACATATCTCTGGTATTTAAATTTGACGGCAATAATTCTTGAATATAATTTTTTAGTAGTTCAGTTGCTCTAATAATTTTATCCAATTCCCAATTATAATCTGGTAAATCAGGATTTACTATTTCTCCAAATCTTTTGTGTTGGGATGTAGATGAACAAGCTTTTTCTTCAACCTTCTGGTAGAGATTTTCTATTCTTACTGCTAAGTTTCCAATAGTATTTGATAATTGTTCAATTTCACTAAATTCTGGTTCTTGTGGAGCTTTTCTTTTGTTTGCGTGAGAAGATGTCATCAGGAGTAGTTTTCTTTAGTCTGGATGCAATTTGTCTACCAAACTACTAAGGGAAAATGAAGGTGTCTCAGCATTGAGAACTTCAAGGATTTTCATTTCATTAACCACTTCTGGTTGGCTAAACTTAGCTGGAACATGACAATAGTTTCAAGACAATATGCAATGCCATATATTGGAAGACCTATTGTATGAAAACCTAGCATCAGATCAAGGTGATAACAATGCCTGATATCCTCAATCTTGATATTTGCATATTTTTTATGTTATCACTATGGCTTATAGAGGTATTGGGAAAAAGAAAACAATTTTCATCCTTTGGGGTTATTGAACAGTCCAATTTGTTATTTTGAGTCCTTTCTGAAATTTTTCTGCAGAAAGACCTTGTCACTTGCTTTCCTCTGTCTAGCAGGTGTCCAGCATTGATTATGTCTTTGTGTTGACTGGCTACCTTTATGTGGAGATAAATAAATTCTAAACACAGCTGTTATATATCTTGAGCACATGGCCCCTTTTATCCTGACCAGTTATAAAAAATAATTAATTTAAATTTATTATTTTAAACTAAATGCTATACATAATAATTTTAATGAAATCCCAACCCCATCCTAGCCAAATACTCTCCTTCTCTTGGATCTCTTGTCAGTACAGAGAATACAGACTGCATTCTCTTGAATTGCCCAGAAGGTTCTGTAAGAGATTTGAATTCTTTATCATGTGTACTTTTCACATAAATATTGGCATGCATTTTCTTTTCTACTTAATCTTCTGATTTTCATCATAATGCTTGGGCTAGGCTCTAATAGCCTTTTACTAAAATGTACTATTGAAAACTACATTCTTGGCACACAAAAAAACAAACAACAACAAAACAAATATTCAAATATTAAAATAAATTCTACAACAAGTGCAGTCCAGATCACTAAAACATCCACATTTCATATTTTTTTCTTCTCTTTACCTGGGCCACTGGATCTTTTTGAACTGAACAAACCTGGTTTGTTGATGTAAAACCCTGTTTAGTATCCATCCATGACTCTTGCTGTCTCAAAGTAGAATTATTTTGATTACTAAAACAACAGGCCACTTAATCATTCAACCTCAATATTTTATTATGTAGATCATAACAATATAGTACAATATTTGTCATGTGCCCTATATTGACATACAAGGTATGGTTCTTGAACTCCATTCTGCTATGGATTATTCTCAATTGCTTCATGTTAGAGCCAAATATGTTCTGTTGTTGCATTTGGAGGAGGGCTGGGCTGTAGGACTGCTGCTAAAGGTTCCACTCTCATGATTCACATCTACTTGTTGAAATAAGGTAAATTCTTCATCTGATTTAACAAAACTTCTGATCCTTCCTCATCATTATCAGGTTTCACTAGTACAGATGATTTTTCTATACAGTTTAAGTTGATTAATGTGGCAATTAAATATTGCTTATCAGGATACTTAATGTTCTTAATTCTTACATTAATGTTATTAATGACTTTAACTAATTCATAAGGGCCAGAATAAGTTCTATGTAATTTTTTTACCAATCCTGGTTTAATTACATTGTTTCCAACTTTAAATTCCTGAAATCACACTATCCAATTATATATATATATCACACAAAATTTCCTGCACTTTTGATGTTTTCTCAATTACCAATTTATGCCATCACTTAAATTTTAGCCTAAGATCCAATGCATATTCATTAATATAGTCATAGCAATTAGATTGATCCTCTGGTTTAGGAAGCAACAATTGTAGTGGTATTTGAGCATTTCCACCAAACATAGTTTGGTATGGTGAAATGCAAGTTGTCTTATGTTTATTTGTATTATATGCAGAGCAAGCATTTTGTAAGTGAATGTCACAATCTGATTGGTCTTCCTCTACATACTTGGATACAATATAAGTTAAAGTGTTGTTCCAATGCTTAGTCTGTCTATTACATTGAGGGTGAAATGCTGTTGTTCTCAATTTGTTCATCTCCAATAAAAAACACAATTGATACATTAATTTACTTTCAAAGTTTCTCTTTTGATCTGTTAAAATGTGATCAGATAAACCAAACAGAGTAAATATTTGACTCACTAATTTTTTTGCTGTAGTTTCTGTAGATGAGTCAACCACAGTCAATGACCACTTATTTCCTTAATTAGTTTTCAGCAATGGACCCATGAAATACAGGCTTAAAACTTCCATAGCATAACATAATTTAGTAAGTCTTAGAGGATCCTTTAGTACTGCTTGAGGAGATTTTCAGGAACTCCATTTTTCACAACAATTTATGAAAGATAAAATATCACTTGCTTGACCTAGACAAAAATACTGGTCTCTCACTTTTTTCATACTCACAAAAGCAAAAAGATAAGCACCATACAAAATATTTACAAATTAGAAGTATTGTTCAAAAGAGGATATAAATCAAACATTGATTGTTTGGGAGGCAAAGAAGGGAAGGAAGATCAGGAGCCAGATATGAATTTCTTTATATTTTTCATTAACTTTGACTAACCCAACTATCAATGAAAACAACTATATACAAATGCATAAATCCAATGAAGTAGACAATATGTTGATTAATCCAATAAATAATATTAGTCAACAATGTGAAAAATTTTTTTTTGAATTCTTTCCTATATGGAAGTTATAATATTTTTACTGAATGAAGACCAGATATTGTTAGAGTCATTAGAGGATAGCATTCTGCAGTAAATATGAGGCTGTCTGAGGTAATACATTTCTACATATTGAAACTTCTTTGGTGGTGGATATTGTTCATAACATTGATGGCTGCAATTTGGGGCATAAAATAAGTGGGGTCATATAAGATTTTCTGAATAGTTGACTCATATATGTTCTTAATATCACCAAGTTGATATATCCCATGCCTGTTGTCACATTTGTAATAGGGAATCATTTATGTTTATTATATGATTAGGGAACATATCAGGTATAGTAAAATTTTTGTATACAAAGTGAGAATTTAGATCAAGAAACATAACTTTCTTTGTTTCATTGGTTTATTTTGGTAGTTCATTTGTTCATTTTTTGTAGGGCACCATGGTGTAATATTTTTGGTCATAAAATTAATTTTAGTAGACATTACCCAGGTTCAAATGGATCAACCTCTATATCCATCCAAAGAGAGTTTAATTTCCTCTAAATAAGAATTAAGATTCATAGACAACATATGCAATAAGGATATGCATTCCTCATATGTAATACATTTATAAATCCCATTGATAGAATGTGCCATTTTAAATGCTAATTATTGATCAGTAATGGCATAATATTCTATCAATGAGAATTTAATGGAGAAAATTTTGAATATAAAAACTTGATATGTCATTGCCTATAAAAAGGTTTGGAATCTCTGTTTCTTGAAATTTGATTTTGCATATTTCAGCAAAGGTGTTTTTGGGAAGAATAGCAAAATCATTGTGTGGGTCTCATAAAAATCCATTATCAGAAGTATTAAATACATATAAGGGATGTATGTCTGTGTATAATGTGCATTTTTTAAGATCATTTCTTCTAATGAATATTAGTTTTCATCTGTATATAATATTATCCATGCTGTACTTAATTGGGTTTCCAGCTTTTCAGTCTGTAATATATTCCATGCTCTTGGCTACTATAGAATTGCATTGCATTACTTTGATGTAGTTGTTAAATGTTAAAATAACTTTATATTTTACATCAATTAGAATTATTTCTCTTTCTTTATACTTTGAATTATCAAGTTTTCCTAGTGTGAAATGTATTCTTTTAATAAAGGTTTTATTGCAAAGCAATTCAAATATTTTATAATTTAAGTAGAGCTTTCTGCAGTGTAGAAGGGTTTCTTTTAATATTGAAAATAACTGTTTAGTATTAAAATACTTCACACCTTTCACAAATGCCAAGTCATCTGCCCATGCAGATTCATACACACTTTGTATTATTAATTCTAATTCATACAGTCCAGTTAATCTATCCAATGTAGAAAAATTTGTTAGATGTTCTTCACAGAAGAAATAAGCTTTATTTTTAAACAAAACCAAATATGGCATATCTGTAACAAATTAGACACTGAATAATAAAACATGTAAGAAATCAATATAAGGAAAAGAATTGACCAACCTTGAAGGCAAATCTGCCAGATTACATTCAGAAGAAATCCAAATAACATATTTTATGTGATGATTTATTAGAAATTGGATGATAATTGCCCACCATGTTAAAAATTGTGATCATAACTTGTTTTTTTTGAGATTAATTTAACAGTAAAAAATGAGAATTTTTCACTAAATTGTGATGAGTATAGTATTCAGGAAGCAAAGACATGTAGTTCATTTTAATAAATAGGAGAAAGATTAGAATATGATGAACCATATATATTGTAGGCAGTAATATAACAACCAATTCCAACAGAGGATTCTTCAAAAAATATGTTAATGGGCTCCTGGATATCATTTGAAATTTTTTTTTTAAAGTAATTAATCAAAAATCTTACTATTCCACCACAAAGAGTAGTGAGGTTATAATAAAATGGAAGAACAAAATTAAGTCTACCCACAACTCTCTGCCTAATTTTTTCTGAAAAGTCTAAATTTATAAATTCATTTACAAAAAATTTAAGAATATTCTTTATCTTTTTTCATGGTTATTTTGCCCTCTTTGACATCTATGTGCAACCCTAAAATATTAATAATTCCATTGACATTGTAAATATATTCTATTATTTGAATATTTTAGGATTTATGGGTAGAGATCCATGATTCAATGTTAGAAATAATGGAGTTATCAAATATAAGCAAAACAGCATCCATATGTACCCATGAGAAATTGCAAATAGATCTTTGCTAGTTTAAGGATTTCCTATACTGTTTTCTGTATGACTTTTGACAAAATTTCCATGTTTTTTACACTTATAGCAGACAATATTTTGCAAATTTGCACCCCTTGTTTGAACTTCTCAACTAATTTATTTTGTTGATTCTATAATGTTTCAATTTTCTCACTCTTTCATTTAATCTGAGATTATATTTGATCAATCTCATGCTCTTGTATTGAATTAGTAAGAGCATGTATTTTCAAATTTATATTTCCTTTCAATGTCTGAAGAAATTTGTGTGAAATGGCAGTCATAAGAGCCTCATTCAGGTTCTTATGATTGCTTTAATGAACTTGTAGCCTGACCTCAGGTCCTGTATGGCCTCTATAAAATAAGTTTTTACTAAGGAGTATGTTTTTGCAGTCAGTCTATGAATATATTTACTCAACTCAAGAAAGTGTACCACACTTTCTATTTATAATAATTTGTTAATAATAATAATAATAATAATAATAATAATAATAATAATTTATTTTAAACCTTTGTGTAATACAAAAAGGTATAAAAATATTTAACAATGTCAAATTACAATTATCAAATTTTGTACATAAAATCAGATTGAGAATTTAATTTGTGCTCACATATGAGCATTGGCATTTTCACCATTTTATATACAGTCTAACACAAAAAAATCAGCCCAACAATAAGTTAATAAAAAATTTTACAGGAAAATGCTCATCACTTGGAGGTTTTAAAATTAAAGTTCTTTGTTAATGCTTTGTATGGAAATGACAATGACTAATTGCACTCTTGAATTCTTGAATAATTATACCCTAGAGGTTATATATTTGGCCAGCTCATTCAAAGCTCTGAATGTGGAATTATCTCGTTATTTGAACCTAGGTTAATCTATGACAAGAGGCATCTTTGTCTTGAAATATGTAAAATTTTGGGGAATTGAATATTTTGAAGAACATGGATTTTCAATATTGAAGAGTTGGTAGAAATCTTGTAAAAAATTGATGCAGAATATTATAATTAAAGTAATTTAATTAAGTGTAAAGGACATACTTTGACACCTCTAAGTACTCATTGCAATTTATAATTCATTTGATAAAATGATACCCTACATAAACATAATTCATCATGGCATGAATTTTCATTGTCAGACAACTATTACAGAGCAATGAATTTGGAATTGCAATAATGTGTCTATATATGCAAATTTAAGTTGTTTGCATAAGCAAACAAAATACTACATAGAATGTGCTCAAATAATCTTAAAATATTTGCACTTTTTAAATCTAAGTCTTATTTTCAAATTGATTAGCAAGCTAGGATTGGTATTAATCATCAAATTCAAACAACCAATTTTCTTGTAAGAACACATGCAAATATTAAGGTATTGAAAATAGTACACACAATTTGGAGATTTATTAGGAACTAAAAAAATTAATACATGCATGGGAGTAAAATATTATGTAATATAATAAATATATTTTATTTCATTTCATTTTATTTTTTTGTGCTAATTTTTGTTAATAAAAATAAAGGACTTATTATTTTTTTTTTATTAATTACCGTGTTAAACCAGCTTTTGGATGACATGTATCCTGATTGTACATTTCAACTTGTTGAGATCATATCCTACACACTATGCATTTAATAGACTTTTGTAGAAATCTATGGAAATGTACTATTATTTTAATGAATAGCATATCAGTTTTCTAAACTACATTGAATGACATTCTTCAAAAATTCAGAAACATCATTTTAAAGTTAAATCCAAAAAATTTGATGTTTTAGCATGAACTGTGTTGAGTGTTAAAATTTGCAATAATCAGTCTACATTCTAAATCCAACCAAACACTCTACACAATGTTTTTAGAGTAAATTAGTAATTCAGATCAAAGCAAGAATTGACTGTTTGACATATAGCTCATCTGTAGTAAATTTCAATTTGAGGGGTGATATTTCAGAACGAAATGTACAGCTTGGATTAGATAGGCTTTAATTTAAACTGTTTAAAATGAAATGAACGTCTTAGTATAGAATTTGGATATATCTTGAAATTCTGACTTATTGGAAAAGAATGTTCTCTATTCAACATCAACAAGCGTCAAGTCAACCCTAGGTATTAGTTTGATTCGAAATAGAATACTGTATGGTTTCATGTATGGTTTGCCAATCAAGAAAACATCCTGAAGAAATAAAACTTTCAAAAAAATATATTTGATATATAAATTGTAAAACTTTACCTAAAAATTTAACTATATTGCCACTGTCACTAAAGTTTCATTTACATGATGTCTACTGTTTTGTAGATGCAGATTTTAGTGCATTGCAGCACAGAACACTACAGATTCATAAATGTATATAAGAGATTGGAGATTCAATTATACCAAAATGGTTAGCCATTCTTACTACAACACATATTTTTAAATAACAAAATATAGCATCACATTTGAGGTCCTCCATGATCGAGACAAAAAATCACGTGATAGGGCCATTACTGGACAATGACTAATATTTCAAATTAAATATTTGAATTTATACTGTATAAATAATATTTGAAATTTTATTACACTTGCTAAGCTAAAATACTATCTCCATTTAGTATTTACTTGATTAATAGGGACAATTTTAACACATTTGCTTCTTTTATTGGACTAGAAATAATTGTATGGAGCTGACATCAGCAGGAACTGAACCAAATCACACAAGAAATGGGTGGACCTGGAGAATGATTTTGACCACAGGATGAAACCAGTATAAGACCACGACTGAAAATGTGTGGTCACACAGCTCTCTATTTTAAATATAATTGGAGTAAGGAAAAATGGTCATTAGGTATTGCTGCTAAATGTTTTACAACAAAAATTCTCATAGACACCTCAAAAACTTTTTAATTAAATGAATATGGGAAAGAATTTCGTAAAACTTATAAAACATGCAAGTAAGATGGGTAATGAATAAATTAGTTCTATTTCCACATTTGTATTATCTTCAAATTTTTGCTGATCTGAGTTGTATTTCAAACTTTCACAAGGTCATAAAACAAATTGTTAGTACACCAGTTGCGTCTAGAAATGCTATGATCAATAAAAACAAGATATACGAACAATTTATCAAGTACAATTAAATACAATCGTTAAAAAACAATATCATTCTTTTCCAGCCAAGCAAGACTTTCATGTTCTTTACAACTAAAAAATGCTGATAATGAAACGCCCAAGTGTTTACTAAAAATGTAATTGTGAAAATGTACTACGGTATTTTTAACTATGCATTAGTTACCTTTATTTAAAATTTTTTGTGCTCAAATTTAGAATTTTTGCCTAAAATTGTTCAGTTGACGAAAATAACTGTCTAAAAAATTGTAGATGGTCGATTTTCTTGATTTGTTCTCTTGTCTCAAAATCCCCCACTACTTTGAATCTGCGAGCAGGTGCATTGTCATAGAGCAGAAGGATCTCTCGAGACCCAGAACTTCCAGTACCTGAGGCAGACATTGGGTGGCTTACCAATGACCAGCAACAGTGCACTTCTGCACAAGTGAAATCGTTGCCGCATTGCCTGGCCTGGTCACAAAACGGCTACCATCTCCTTGGTCACATTATGCTTCCTCCTGAACTTCTCAGGAGGTGCATCACCAACAGACACTTATTACGCTGACTGCTGCTTTGCCTCGGAGTCAAAACAGTAGATCCATGCTTCATCACTACTTAGAATTTCCAGACACCGCTTTAACGCCCAGTATCTAACTTATTAATCATTGTGTGACACCAAGTGACTTGTTTGGTCTTCTGCTCCTCAGCAAACGTAGGCCTGCCGGGGACGAATCTTGGTATTAAGGATGTGCAGGTGGACTTTGATGAAATCCCGATAACTACCTCCAACTATACCACAGTGACTTTCGCATCAGCGACATTATTCTCCTCTGTTATGGCCTCCACAGAGGGATATATCGCGGTGAAATTCCGAAAATCACTCAAACACAGTGACAGGGGAAGGGGTATCAATTACGAAGGATATCATATGTTCTGCTGCTGCATTAGATCTCTTTTATAATGGTAAAAATCGTTGCTTTGAAATGCTACCTTGTAAACACTCAAAGTGACTTCTAGCAGACGAGCTACAAAATGACTTAAGATCATTGAATTGATTATGTGTGACCATTCTTTATTTTACGAGATCAATTGTCAATATCTAAAATCGATTCGCCTCATACTGTACTAAACCCATCGAGCAACTCTGCTAAGATGTCCAACCGATAAGTTCATATTCATATTAACCCCAACCAATCTATTGAAAACTATAAAGAAACTAACCGTTTTCTCTGCATTTTCAAACAATTTTCTCCATGCCCATTAAAAATATTATAATTATTGGGACTTTTTCACATCTATTGTAAAATGCGCTTTCTTGCTATTGTGAAAGTTTAAGATAGAGACATTTATTCAATGAAAATTTTTACATGTTCAGAGAATAAAGCGGTCTAACGGCCATGGCACAGACTAGAGATTTATTCCAATTCCCATAATATAAATTTCAATTCTAATTGTAATTCTATTGTCAGTAAAATTTACAATTTAAGAGCAGATATTTAAAAATTCATAAACAATTTTACATATTTTACATTTACACAATTATAAATATTTCAATTAAATATTTTACAAAAAGCTCATGATTATAATATATTTTATAGGAAATAATTTTTTGAATTGGGTGGCGTTCTAAAGTTTATTCAAAATGTCAATTTCTAACTCAATTCTGATCATTACAATTCCAATTCCTACGCTCAGGAATTGATCATTTCTAATTCCACCTCCAGCAAAAATATCCTATAAAGTAATTGAAATCCCTGGCATCAACAACTAAACTCATCTAACTAGTTTTCTGTACATAGACCACCCAAATCAGTAATTGTCCATACAATGCAAAAAATATCAAATTTGTCCTAAAATAGTTTAATCCAGATTTTCTATGTTTAAATAAATGTTTTTTTGGCTGTTGAAGAAATTTAGAAATTATTCACATAAAATTATTTAGTAAATCAAAATTTTTTTAATTCTACTGAAATGTGAAAATGCAGTTTAAGGGCAAAGACAATGTAGAAAGGAAGTTCAAAGAGAACCTCCAACAATTACAGATAAGTTTCAAGCCGATAGAACTGTTCAGAACGTTAATAACCAGTGCGAAATACCAAGACCAGCATCAAGTTCTACACAGGAAGAAAAAGTCCTTGAAAGTTTTCTGCGAAGTCCTAGATAGTCTGTACTACAGGATCAAAGTGGACGTCAATTTGAGAACAAGCATTGTAAAAGCAAAAAATTATAATTTCAGATATTCTTGTGCATTTATAATGAAAAAATTTTGGCCAAACACTACGCTTACAATGATTTTTTTGTGTATACATTTTTGGGACACCCTATATATATATATATATA
>CABFPE010000097.1:822581-861079 GCA_900660155.1 Hofstenia miamia
GTCTTTGATAAGTATGAATGTATTTCTGTTCTACATTCCATTTGTGTATTGTTCCAAGGACTGCATATGGGGTAAAGTGATTTATGTATTGAATCAATATCTTTGTAGGTGTACAGATAGGAGTCCACACAACCACACTTGTGATAAAGATTGTCATAGAGACATGACTCTATGCATACATCTTGACTGTAATGCCTCCAATCACCGATAGGATCTAAATCTTGAATACTTCCATTTAACATTGAGTGGTATGTCTCATTACTTATGAGGTTGTCTGAATGTGCTTTGTGAACTCTTTCATATTTGGTCCAATTCTTATTCTTCTCAACACAATCATTGTATGGATGTGAGACCTTGGAAATCATTTTCTTGTAAATATTAATTTTATAGGCTTGACCTGTTTTTAGATTAATATTGTTGTAGTTTGGTAGAGGGTAGGTCTTGCGATTACTGATTGTCACAGAAAATCCATTTATCCGACTAAGAAGTCCCACGCTTTCATTATCACTTAGAAATATCTGAAATTGAAGACCACCTTTTGACCCAGATTTCGTTGATATTTTTTTCGGCAATTTGTGCGCATTCATGTCGGAATTGAATGTATAGCAATTTCCATAGATATGATTTAGAAAAATATCAAAGTGTTTATTCCTTTCCAACTTGGTGTTTCCACAGTCTACGTCACTATATTTACAACTAATTAAAAAGCTTTTCAATGATATTCCATTAGAAAAAACGTCACTGGGGCTAAAAAGTGAATAAAGTGTGAAACTTGTGAAGTCTACTTGCTGATCTACATTGTCCCTTATATGGTAGTACATTTTTCTAAAACTTTTATGTTCAACTTCTATGGTGTTAATGGTTCTGGTGCTCACTTTTTTAGATCGTCTTTGCCTCTCAAATAAATTAATGGAAGTGTTCGTTGCCGCTACTTCAACTTTAAAGCCTAAACTGGTGACAAATTCATCACTTCTAAAAACGATTTCCAATGGAGAATTGAAAACCACATCTTCATTTAAGTAGTTGAGTGATTGCCCGCACCATTTACTTACATCGGAATTATTAGTCGTCATGATTTGCACATTATCCCAAAGACAGTCCTTATGATATTCAAGATCAAAGAACACGACATTTATAGATAGGAAAGGATAGACTTTTTTCAAATTTTCTTCAACATCTATTTGGATGAAGCGCTTGTAAGATGTCCTATAATTAGCAAATCCTGACTGATTATGAGATACAACTTCTATATGATTAAGACCTACTTTATAGTCCATAAACTCAGTCATCGGAATACACGAGCGTTCATCACTTCCATCTACGCATTGTGGAATATCATCACAATTCATTGCACAATTATCTGTATCAAATTTGCAAGAGTCAAGCCCTTCTCTACAAACCAAAGGAGTGAACTTTCCATCTGGTCCACAACGTTCGTGATGTTCAGTTTTTTGCGCGTAGGGGCGCCCACAATCAGTAATATTGTCACACATCCAAAAATTAGGAATGCACTCGCGGGTATCATTGCATTTAAAAAATGGTTTATTGCACAATAATTCTATGCTTGAGTCGGAGAAGTTGTGGAGCACGTAAAACTTTTGTACTTCGTCCAAGACAGCCAATTCGAAAAAGCTGCTATTTTGTTCAGAATTTAGAAGCTGTCTTTTTTGAAAAATGCTTTCTGTACAAATAGTTATCTGTGGAAATTCGAGTTCTTCAGTATTTTCAATAGATATTTGTACTATAACGTCCTTAGTACGATATTTATCAACTAGAGGTTTAAACTGAATAGCAAACAACGTCAAACTTAAGATGTAAATCGTTAGCCAAACAATCATGACTGCTTTACTTTCGGCTTCAAGTACTTCCGGGAAAAATGAAGCAAATAAAAATTTCATTTTTAGCAGGAGTGGAGAAGCAATGCTCGGATTTTCTGAGACTACAGGCGGAAGATCTTGACTCTTAGTTGTTGCCTGTGAGTGAATTTTGATACGCCTTATTTGAATCCTTAACTTACGTCGATATAAGTTCATCATTTCTAAAATATTTGTGTAGTGAATAAGATATAGTAAATTACAGAAGACTGAATAATTTATAAGAAATTTGTTAAAATTAGAGTATAAATTGACTAATTCCTACTTGCATAGTTTAACCTTAATCTCTCTGCGTCCTTTACAAAGTATATACTGTCGGAAGTCAGTGGTACAAAATCGGACTTTATGTAGTTAGTCCACTCAAACCAATTGAGACTTACTGTGCTGAAAATTAGAGCAGTTGCTCCTTTTTTGAACACAAGCTAAAATAGCAAGCTCTGGAAAAAAACAAATTGTCAAAGATTTTATCAATGTCTTTCAGTAATGACTTCGTTTCAAATTTTAAATACAATCATTTCCACTGTATGAAACCTAAAATAGCATTTTTATTTTTTTTCAAATTGAAATGCATTTTTTAGGATGTTAAATTTTTTTCTTAGCTAATAAATGCTGAAATTTATTAGTAGATAAATTTCCATTATCTATTGAATGTTGGTGTTTGCTCTAGTAAATGAAGTACTCATTGCTAGAAATTATGACAATAATGTAGTCTGTTTATGGTTTTCCTATAATATATATTATTTTTTAGTAAGTATATAATGATAATTTGTTTTTTCCGGCTTGACATAAATTCCTTTCAACTGGTATCCACAAAGACCTAAAACAGCTGGTTGAAAAAATAGAGGTTTGCAGATACTTCACTCCCCTGCACGAACATTTTCTATCAACTACATTCTTTGCTATTTATGTACTAAATTTTGATGCACTGTTCATGTATCCAATTTCTTAGATGCACGAGTTACAGTGAACCATTATGTTGTACAAATTGGTCCAAAATTTTTAATACCAAGTGGTAAAAATATTTAAAAAGCGAATAACAAGTAATTAACATGCAACAAATTTTTTTTGTTTGTCACATCTTAAATTTATTATTCAGTTCGTAAAATTTCAATAGAAAAATTTGCTATTAAAAATGCCAAGAAAGTAACATTTTGTAGCACTTCACCATAAAATAGAATATAAAATTTTGTTCTGTGATTTTAATACACATCCAGGTTTATAGGATCTTATTGGTAAGGAATAGGGTTCCATAACCTAAAGATTTACTTTTAGATTTGGTTTATTGTTTGTTTTCAAACATAAATAATTATTTCATAAGATTCAAACTATGATTCTTAAGAATCAAATTCTCAATGATATTTAAAATTCATTTTTTAATTGATGAAAACAGTATGTGCATTCTTAGACTTGCTGTTCTTAAACAAATTATCGTTCATGCTATCACATTATTTTGAAGGCTGATCAAACAATTTCATGTTCAGCCTTCATGTCATATTCAGAGATGGACGTGGCTCAAAACTTTGACTCAAGTTCAGTCTGGCCTACGAAACCCTAGGCGCGGCCCAAATCCTGCCTATTTGTGCATTTGCATCAAGAATTTCCGCCAACATATTTGAAGATATAGATTTTGAATGAGGAAGAATGGAAATGAGAAAGAAATCATTTTTTTTTGCAATATAAACAATTGTGATAGGAGCTTGGCAGAAGCGGAAGTCAATTTTCTGAGAAGATTTTTTAAGGAAATAGGTGATAGTAGTAGTTGGTACAGTGCAGGGAAATAGATGAGAATTCTGTAGTCAAAGGATTCTATTTCTTCAGAGTTATAAAGTTCCATGTTTTTTAAGAAGAAAGCAGTTTTGTTGATCAAATGAAGTAAATTTACATAGCCAATGCTGCTTCAAAACGTTAGCTTTATTTGGTAATATGCTTGATATAACATTATTAATGCAAGGGAGCTAATGAAAAAAATGCGATAAAAAATTTTGATAAATAGCCCTTGTACTACAATAAGTGAAGCAGCTCCTACCGACGCATGCTCAAGAAAATGCTTCTCGATACAACCCTACAAATGAGTTCAGTATTTTTTGAAGGAATGTGCTATTTTAAAGAAACGTGGCTCATGTTGAACAGGTCATTGCAACAATACGGGTAATATAACTCGTTTACAAGATGTGAAAATGTGGAAACTGGGATTTTCACGTGCAAAAAATGTGCATATGCATTTCAATCGGAAATTCAATAAAAAACAAGGTTATTTTGGTTTTTAGATACTTTTATTTCATTTTGCACAGTTTTTCTGAAGGTGGTCAATTCTGACCACTTCAGGCAATTAGGGGGTATCAAATTGTCAGACTTTCTAGTCTTAAATGTTTTAAACAAAAAAATAACTTTTAGGTTAACTTCACCGCTTCCCTAATTTTTTTCTTTTGATTATTAAAGTTTGAAAATGTTTGCATAGCTTAGCAATTAATGCATTAAATTATGCTTTTTGTAATGTCATAAGAAGAATGCAATTGGAGAGTTTTGGGAATTTGTGTTGAAAAGGGAAAGCTATAAGCCACTTACCGGATCTTCAAAACCTTAAAAATAGCCTTCTTCAAGTAAAAATTATATTAATGATGTTTTTTTTGCTCGCTTGTCTTCAAAGCAAATGCTTTTGCAGGTGTTCTTTAAATTTTAGTTTAAGTTGTCTGAATTATTTAATATATAGTCATTATTTAACATATACCTATTATATCTTTCTATTTATCTGAAAGCAAACGCATTTTTCAAAAGTGTATAAATAGAAACTGCAACTTTAAATGTAGCTAGGATTGTACTAGCAGTCTCCATTTTCATTTGCATAGATGGTATTGCATAAAATTGACAATTTCAACTTTTGGCAAATCGGTGCACCTCTGAACATTATATTGAAAATATTCAACTAGATATAATGTGCTCAGGTGTCTAAAATGCTATGAAGCAAGGACAGGAACTATAATTTTATCTGTTTCGTAGAAATTAGACATTAATAGCAAACCCCGGCATTGGTTGGCGGAGGTCCCGATTGTAGTTGCGTTCTAGGCATAGAAATATTGCAAATGAGGACTTCATCTGATTACTGAAGTGGAGGCATTTGACCATTGTCTGGCGATCGTATGTAGAACGCTATTAGAAGACGAGAATAGATTACATCAATGAGAAGAAGATATGCAGAATGGGCAAGAACAAATCTTGCAACCTCGTAGGAAAGAGACTATGAAGGACGATGAACTTGTCTTTAGCGCTAAAGCCATCTCACGTAGTACTGTTGATGACCTCAATACATTATGTTCTGTATGCGTTAATCATCCTCAGACTAACAGCGTAGAATGGCATTATTTCCACCAGTAAATCTCTAAAATAATTTGCAGAAAGAGAAACGTATAGTAGATGCTTTACTATATAGTATATGCTTTTAGCAATATTATATAATTTCTTGCCCGCTCTGTACTTGTATTGTAAAAGTTTGGATATCAGAATTTCTCATCGATCTTCAACACAATTTTACCAAGCAAACGTTTGAACCATTAGAATGGCAGTTTAATGGCGTGCTGAATTAGACGTTATCTTGATTGTAGACAACTAGAATAGGAAAAGGGGCTTCTCTATAGCTACAGATGTCTATTAGGATTCCGGTTAGCGAGTCAGTCTTCACAAACAGTGACATTACTTTAGGAGTATACAATTAAAATATTGAGCGAAGCGTTAGTTCAGAAATATCCTGATGAAAATATTCTTTATAAGACTTTAAAATTTTTTCAATGAAACATGTAAGTATTTACCTTTATTTATTACTAATAGAATTATTTATTGAATTCGTTAATTTTTGCTAATTTAAAAGATTTTATTCTCTAAGTTCTGCTTTGTTTAAGGTTTTTATAAAGTTTCCTTTCAATTCAGAACAAATTATGTTTTCTATGTACTACATTTATGTATATATTTTTAATGATTGATTATGATTGAGCATTTAGATATATTATCCACCTCAATGCTTTCAAAAATTACATATTCTTACACTATGATTTCTAGGTCCAACATTCGTATAGCTATAATATGAATATGATTTATGAAAATTTAATAACTTTGATTTACAGATGTTTACTATGAAATTTTTAGTAAAGACTTCAACAAACAGCATTTTTAATGGATAGCGACGTAGTTGGAATTGATTTCCAATATCTTTTTCAAACTTCCCTAAATTATATCAAAAAATCTTAAAGAGTACTTTTTAAGAATTTCAAGACATTTTGCCAGATACGAATCCCTCCAAAATTGAAAAAATAAAAAAGATTAAAGACATTTTATTAAACTCTCGGAGCAATTACCCATCATATATAAACTTTGAGAATCACGAATATGTTTACACGAATCTGACAAACGCCCAAAGTCAATTAAAAAACATTGGTGAAGAAGTGGAATACAGTAAATCAAGAAACGTGTTTCTTGCATCNGCAAACCCCGGCATTGGTTGGCGGAGGTCCCGATTGTAGTTGCGTTCTAGGCATAGAAATATTGCAAATGAGGACTTCATCTGATTACTGAAGTGGAGGCATTTGACCATTGTCTGGCGATCGTATGTAGAACGCTATTAGAAGACGAGAATAGATTACATCAATGAGAAGAAGATATGCAGAATGGGCAAGAACAAATCTTGCAACCTCGTAGGAAAGAGACTATGAAGGACGATGAACTTGTCTTTAGCGCTAAAGCCATCTCACGTAGTACTGTTGATGACCTCAATACATTATGTTCTGTATGCGTTAATCATCCTCAGACTAACAGCGTAGAATGGCATTATTTCCACCAGTAAATCTCTAAAATAATTTGCAGAAAGAGAAACGTATAGTAGATGCTTTACTATATAGTATATGCTTTTAGCAATATTATATAATTTCTTGCCCGCTCTGTACTTGTATTGTAAAAGTTTGGATATCAGAATTTCTCATCGATCTTCAACACAATTTTACCAAGCAAACGTTTGAACCATTAGAATGGCAGTTTAATGGCGTGCTGAATTAGACGTTATCTTGATTGTAGACAACTAGAATAGGAAAAGGGGCTTCTCTATAGCTACAGATGTCTATTAGGATTCCGGTTAGCGAGTCAGTCTTCACAAACAGTGACATTACTTTAGGAGTATACAATTAAAATATTGAGCGAAGCGTTAGTTCAGAAATATCCTGATGAAAATATTCTTTATAAGACTTTAAAATTTTTTCAATGAAACATGTAAGTATTTACCTTTATTTATTACTAATAGAATTATTTATTGAATTCGTTAATTTTTGCTAATTTAAAAGATTTTATTCTCTAAGTTCTGCTTTGTTTAAGGTTTTTATAAAGTTTCCTTTCAATTCAGAACAAATTATGTTTTCTATGTACTACATTTATGTATATATTTTTAATGATTGATTATGATTGAGCATTTAGATATATTATCCACCTCAATGCTTTCAAAAATTACATATTCTTACACTATGATTTCTAGGTCCAACATTCGTATAGCTATAATATGAATATGATTTATGAAAATTTAATAACTTTGATTTACAGATGTTTACTATGAAATTTTTAGTAAAGACTTCAACAAACAGCATTTTTAATGGATAGCGACGTAGTTGGAATTGATTTCCAATATCTTTTTCAAACTTCCCTAAATTATATCAAAAAATCTTAAAGAGTACTTTTTAAGAATTTCAAGACATTTTGCCAGATACGAATCCCTCCAAAATTGAAAAAATAAAAAAGATTAAAGACATTTTATTAAACTCTCGGAGCAATTACCCATCATATATAAACTTTGAGAATCACGAATATGTTTACACGAATCTGACAAACGCCCAAAGTCAATTAAAAAACATTGGTGAAGAAGTGGAATACAGTAAATCAAGAAACGTGTTTCTTGCATCATGTGCAGGTAATATTTTATACCATGCCAAAACTTCAATGTTTTAAGAGCTTTTTTCTACATTTTTACAATTTGCAACAATAAGTGGTGCATGGGCGACTCTTAAGAAGATATTCAACTTTAATTCTTGAAGATTTGAATTACTTTGAGGAATTTTGGTGAGGACTATTTATTGGCGATGTTCCCTATCTGTATTTTACATTTCTATCTATTATTTACATAATCATTTTGTGAAAATTCACTATTCTAACAAAACAAAACGCATGTATTTTATATGATATATTTGTATAGAGATGCAACAGCTGCAAGACAAAACAAAACGCATCTATGCAAGAGCGGAAGTATACTTCCGTTCTTATGGATTATATGGCCGAAATGCTCATTCAAACAATCAAATTTCTCTTTATATACTAAGGTGTATATTAATAACATGGATTCAAAGTAGCTGCAGGAATTCTTGGGATGTCCGGAAAAGGCAGGTTTTCTAAAAAATGCAAAAAATTGCTCCAAACATATTGGTGCATCGTTTAAAATGGGGTATAATTGAATAATTATTTATATGGGTATGGCTGCAGTTTTTTTACCCCTGGCTGTAAAATCCTGAATTTCTAAAAAACGACTTTTTTCTTATCAAAATCAATAGAAAAGTGTAAAAAGTTACTAAAAAATGATCACTTTTAGAAAACTGCATATATACAACCCCGGAGTTTTATTACTACTTTGATGAGTTTGATTTTTGATATTTCAAGCTTCTTATACTGGATCTGTTTTGATGCATATTTAGAATTACTCCTTGAAAATAATATTGTATTGATAAGGTCTACTAGAAATGAACGATTCATATTAATCCTAAGGGTTTTCGTGAGAGCCTTTCAGCAATAATTGTTTTTTAGTATCATTCAGGTATTGTCAATAATCTAGCATTATCGCATGATCTTAATCCTAATATCAATTGAAGAAAACAAAAAATGATCCATTTTCAATTTTAAGCAATTATTTATTATATTAGCGAGAAAATGCATTAAACCCCTTTATGTTTTAGAGGTCACACCATGGCTTGCGACAGAAGAATTTACCGAATTTCTGGTCATGACCATTGAAGACACGTAAATTCCCATATTTCTCTCCAATTCTTGAAAAGCCACATTTATTAGAACATTGTTCTCGGGTTGGTAGTAACTACTTACCCTATGGTGGTCGTACCACTGCGCTGGAGCTGTTATCGACATTAGTCGACATTAGTTCTCTGCAGTTGTCGTTATTCATCTTACTGCTACTAATTATGTTTGTGTCCTCTAAAATGCTTTTGATAAGAAAATTTCCACAAACATTATTCAATTCTTAAATAATGGATTGAATTTATTGTTTTGTCGTAGAGGTTCTAGGCTGGTGGTTTGCTACATTTTTAAAATGCATTCAGAAATTGGCGACGATGACATTAATACGAACATCTAATGCCGAAATATATTTTTTAGATGAATTGGCTGTATTTTTCAGAGAGGAAAAGCATCTTTTTCATTGTCAACATATTTGATATAAGGTATAATATTTCATTTTTTGGTCATGCTTATTTCCTGTGCCTCCACTTCATTTCCCCGTCTTTTAACATTTATATTTATTTTTTTATAGTAAACCATGTATTTATTCCTCAAATTATTTAAGCTCGTGGGATTCAAACCTTCATTGTGAAGGAAACTTTGTAAATTTTGCACTCTCTTAAATACATGTAATTAACTGGTAAACAGTGTCATCACTGAGGAAAGGCGCATACCTCGAAATTACAAAAAAATAGTCTCCAAAAAAGTTAACTGCATTTGAAGAAATTTTAAACAAGTTTGGAGCCCCAAAGTCAAGAATTTGGAGCATTATGAGGCCTCATAATACCAAAATAGTAAAAATTAGTTAAAATATCCTTAATAAACAAATTTAAACAAATTCAGAGGTACATACATATGTATATGTGCAAAATATAACGTAGAAAAATGTATCTAGTATTGACTGAAAAGTTAATACATAGAATTGTATGTGGAGCACCATATCGACATCTCGCACAGGGGCCACAAATGTATTCACGCCACTCTCTGGTGATTTCCGATAATAACTCTAACCTATAAATGGAAGGAAAAAATCAAGGAAGAAAATTCAGCCAAAAATTTACTGTGCCAAAAATCTTCGCAGAGTTCTCATAAGCTTAATTTAGAGAACATTTTCACAACACCAACGTCACCTGAAATTGATTCAGTTGAAAATTTACATTACAATCAAACACAACTTCCCAATATTAGGTGAATATTTAAACAAAATATTGTTTTATTCTCTAAACAGGTAACTTTATTTTCTATACATGTATGTTTTGCTATCCTTCTGGATCTCATTTTTTCGGAAAAATGTTCAATTGTGCAATCATCACTTCTAAGAAATGTTCCTGAAGCCTAATCTGTGAGGTTATTGTGAGCATTGGTGTTGCAAAGTTCTCTTAGAGCGCATATATAACAGCAATCTAAAAATCTGTACTTTGAAATATACAAGACTAGAATGATTAGAATTGAACTTGTTATTGAGGGTACAATCTGTATCATGTGCGCGCTGGTGCCATAAAATTATTAGTCTTTGATCCAGATTTTTAATTTTAAAATACATTTTTGGGTAGAAGACATATTCGGGTATTACATTAGTATGTTCGAATATTTATATAGCCGCTTGAACTTAAATCGGCAGAGCTTCTTAACCCCTAAAAATCCATTTTTTCAAAAGTTTTAGTTAAATAAAATTTGTCTCAGTGAGTATCACTAGAATTCCAATTTGATATTCAAACAATGAATAACGAAGGTATGAAAATTTTAACCCAACGTATTTATTGATTGAAAAACAATTAAGTAATGGTTAAAGACCAAAACGGGTATATTATTTTGGCATCATATGATCAGAAATGGCTTTTTATTTGCTTATATTAAGCACTTTTAAAACAAAAATGTCATTTAATATCACTTTATGCAAATATGTGTACAGCACAAAAGTGAGATAAAAACGCATAAAACGCATAAAAATGAAGACTTATATCAGCATGGGAAGTATATAGTTTTAGCTATAGCCAACTATTATTGTTCTTATATGAAGAGTTATTTCTTAAAATTTCAGCATATCAAAAAATTATCTTCATTAAGTCAGGGATTATAGTGATAAGTTTTTAATGTGATCCAGTCGTAATCCTAAACACTTTCTCAGGGTTATTGATCGATTACTTAGCATTCTTCCTTCTCACAATTCAAAAGCTTATTGTGTTGAAAATATATTAACCATTCGGGATAGAATTCAATCAGTTTCCTATACTTCGTCTTACACTTCATTCAAAGGCACTCAGCCTCTTAAGTTTCGTGCTGCTAGTGAGAACGAGCTTTGTGATACCTTCACTTCTCATCAGTCAAAGTCCAGTTGCAACGATCCGTTTCTCTCTTCTACTATCTAAAGAAACCTTTTCTGATTCATACCTATATTGCTTGAAATAGTTAACGTATCATTTATTGTACCACTATTAAAAAATCTTCTTTGGAGTTTCTACTTGTCTCTTGTTACCAAGCAATCAGTACTATCACTTCATTGTCAAAACAAATTGAACGCGTTGCTTACAGTCGGTTGGTGGAACACCTTGAATTAAAAGGATTGATATCTTAGTTTCGGTCAGCTTACAAACAATATTATTCTCATGAATCCTATCAGGCCAAAATCTGGAACAATATATTAATTTCCCTTTCAAATCATCAATGCTTGGATTGAGTTGACTCAATGATTATTGTTCTGGAAGGAGTCAAATAGTTAAAATTAATTATGATTATTCTGCACTTCAGAGTGTTCCATTTGGTGTTCTTCAAAGCTCTGTCTTGGGGCCGATTCTTTTTCGTGTTGTATATACAACCGTTAATTCAGATTGCACATCGTCGCATACTACTCAAAGACTCATTGTTTTTTATATTACAAAACAGATCATTACAACATTTTGTTATATGGCTTTCTCATTTTTACTTGAACAACCTACAGGTGGCTCGTAGCAATGCTGCTAGACTGGCCTGCCTCAAGTGTTCCAACGAACATTCTAAGCCATTTCTCAAGCGTTTGCATTGGCTGCCAATTTCATATTTATCATCTAGGATTACAGTTATTTGCAACTGAACGTAAATGCCAATTCTGTTCTTCTGGTGTTCAGGATATATGGGGTGATCACGCAGTCTCTTGCAACGGTAATGGTGATAGGATTAGTAGACATGATCGTTTACGTGACCGCATATATTCTATTTGTAGTTCTGCAGGATTGTCACCAGCATGTGAAAAAAAGGGTTTAATATCAAATACTCTATCCCGCCCTGGCGATATTTTCCTTCCTTCGTGGCTTGGCGGCCAACCTGCTGCCCTAGATGTCACGGTAACTTCTTCGTTGCAACCATCAAATTTACGTCATGCATCTTCAGAAGCAAGTTACAGTATAAGCAGGCAGAAGAGAGGAAGTATCAAACTCATGCAATTTCATGTGAAAAATAAGGGATTCTGTTTGTCCCCCTAGAGGCTGAAGTCTTAGGAGGATGGTCAAATACTGCCATTAAAACAATGTCACGCATTTCAAAACTTGAACAATGTCGAAGTGCCACTTATACTAGTTTTTCTAACTCGCTGGGTCATATTATGCAAAACTTGTCAGTTACTCTTATAAAAGGCTCTTGCAACATGATGTTAAGATCCGATTTCTACATTTTTGAAGAATAGCTGCTCGAATGTTTTGATTACCCAATGACTTCAGGCAACACCCAAGAAGGTTTTTCAAGAATTATTATTCCCCTTTGAAATTCTAAAACATTGATTTTTCAATTAGATTTTAGTGTGAGTAGCAAACACTAATAGATTATATGTGATAATAAATATTGTAATTTATGATAATTAACTGTAAAAAATATAAAAAAATCTCAGATAAAAAAAAAATTTCATATCTAATAAAGTAGAATGTTGTACTGCTTGTTCCTAAATCCCTTAGTAGATTGGCGCCTAAGTATATCTCAGATATATTACGCTACCAACCGCGGTCTACTACATTGATGTCGCTGACTTCCGTATCACATCTTTATCAATTTCTTAGTAATTATGGTCAATTATCGAGTTTATAATCATACTGTTTTCAATTTGCCGGTCATTCAATGTGGAATGTATTATCGGAAAGTATCCGATCAATTGCATTATTGTTAGAATTCAAGAATTTGAAGGCATATTTCTTCATCAGCGCATATTCTAAATAAGCTTTTAAAGCACCTGTGACCATTTTGTCACAGGCGCTTTGCATAATTTTTTTCATATTAATAATAAAATTAATTCCATGGAAAATTATTATAAAAACACTACTTTTGTAGAAATTCATTGCTAAACATTTCACTTCTTTGTCATTTGATTTATTGATATACTTTATATATTTTTCCTGGTTATTAATAAATCATATCGTGTAGTTGTAAATCAATATCTCAGATAAAGTGAAATATGATAAAATTTTTCTAAATATATATTATTTTGAAATTTTATGACCCTAATTCTTAACTATGGGTAGCAAATAATTTATAAATGTAGGCATGTTTCGAATTTGGACTTAGTTGTAAAAATCTTACTAAAATGTTTCAATTATTCCTTAATTTTACTAAGTAGTTCAGTCCACAAATTTGTAAATGCTCTGAAATGTTGACAGCATTTTCTTCTATTCTTTGATGTATATATTTGTCGGGTATTCATTTGTTCTTAGGGTCTACTTTCAATTTGATAATTTCTTGTTCTATGATATCGAGCATTTTCTTTTTCAAAAATACTACATTTGTTTCTAAAACTAGTTTTTTGAAAAAGAATAAACTACAAAAAGGATAAAACAAAAATCAAAAACTTAAATGCTATCAATGAAGTTAAAAGCAATTAATTTGGACATCTATCAAGTTGAAAGTAGTATGATAGAAAAACTTCTGATATTTGAAGCATAACTTGAACAACTGTTTTCAAAGTGCAGATTAGTTCATATTAATATGAGAACTATCTTTGAGAAATGAAAGACTGTTTGTACATTACAAGTACTCTACAATTTTCTGAATGTGATTTTAATTTTGACAAGCTTCCAATAGAACTATATGAACATTAGGACGCGAAAAAGTCGATAAAGCAAAATGATTTTTTCTGTCAAAATCACACTGAAAGGTTTACTTAGACATGAAACACGTGAATTTTACAAACCTTTAGTATGGTTGTGAAAAAGCCTAAGATATGCTGTTGGATCAAAATGTTATTAGTATGTCAAAATCGATTATTTACTTAGTAAATTTAGATATTTTCTTTGAAAACATTTATCGCAATTTGAATTTCAACCAATCACAAATTTGCTAATACGATTTTTTAGTTAAATTTTAGCAAACAAACTTTATTTCTGATGAACGCAAAAGCATATTATAGATTTTCATTTGTAAAGCGCATAGATAACATACTCAGTTCAAATCATTTGAGTTTTATCAATATAAGATCAAAATTTCTTAGTTTTTTGGTCGAATTTCTGTGGTTAAAATACTAAGTTTTAGTTCAAAAAATAGTCGGCCTAGTGATCATAAATATTGCTATTTTCTTTGAAATGTTATCTTTGAAACTATGTATAAAATGTTGCCGTAAAAACAATATTTTATTGCTGTAGGTAGCTTTAGGGTCTTGCTTTATTATTCCTTCCCAATCCTCATTTTTTGCATTTAGTGGGCGCCATTGTAGTGTTATTTTCATAATTGGTAACAATTTTTTATTACATTACAAATAGGTTATAATATCACAAAATATTTTAGAAAATTCATGCAGCTGTCTTTAACTTGCTCCTGTATTTCATATTATACTACAGATGTTATTTTGCTATTTTGATATTTGTGTTTATGTATGTATATATTATATAAGAATAGAAAAATTATGCAAAAATATGCATGTTTTAAAACACAATTTAATTAAATTGCATCATATTGTGATACTTTAAGTAATTCTATTGATCAAAATAGATAAAAAATAAATAATTTACTAAAACATAATCTGCTATCTCCTTTTTAAAGAAAAATAATTTTTTGATATTTTCTTCAACCCAAATATGAAATTGGAATTTCTGAGATATTGGCACATCGATTGATGAATGTGCTCTAAAGTATTCCAAAGGATTCTACTTTTCTTTGAAGATTCCCAGTTTTTTAAAAACGATTTAAATTCTTTGTATATCTAATGTTCATCTCAATGATACCACAACTGGGAGACGCTTAAAATTGAAATAGATAGAAGATACCCTCATCTATCCTGTGATGCTCTCAGATTTTGGATGCACTTTTAAACGTTTAAAAAAAATTTAAAAAACTTTGAAATATTTAAAAAAATTTTCAAGGCAGTTAAGTTTTCACCAGTTGCAGCCTAGTAATGTGTTTGGAATTAAAGTTACTTAATTTAAGAGTGCAACCCGATTTTTTATAGTATATTTTCGGATCATGAACAGCTTCGTGGTTTTTAGTTGAAATAATAGATTCAATCTTTGTTTATTAAAATATAGTGTAAAGGAATTCTGTAGTTAACAGATTAATAANTTTATAAATGTAGGCATGTTTCGAATTTGGACTTAGTTGTAAAAATCTTACTAAAATGTTTCAATTATTCCTTAATTTTACTAAGTAGTTCAGTCCACAAATTTGTAAATGCTCTGAAATGTTGACAGCATTTTCTTCTATTCTTTGATGTATATATTTGTCGGGTATTCATTTGTTCTTAGGGTCTACTTTCAATTTGATAATTTCTTGTTCTATGATATCGAGCATTTTCTTTTTCAAAAATACTACATTTGTTTCTAAAACTAGTTTTTTGAAAAAGAATAAACTACAAAAAGGATAAAACAAAAATCAAAAACTTAAATGCTATCAATGAAGTTAAAAGCAATTAATTTGGACATCTATCAAGTTGAAAGTAGTATGATAGAAAAACTTCTGATATTTGAAGCATAACATGAACAACTGTTTTCAAAGTGCAGATTAGTTCATATTAATATGAGAACTATCTTTGAGAAATGAAAGACTGTTTGTACATTAGAAGTACTCTACAATTTTCTGAATGTGATTTTAATTTTGACAAGCTTCCAATAGAACTATATGAACATTAGGACGCGAAAAAGTCGATAAAGCAAAATGATTTTTTCTGTCAAATTCACACTGCAAGGTTTACTTAGACATGAAACACGTGAATTTTACAAACCTTTAGTATGGTTGTGAAAAAGCCTAAGATATGCTGTTGGATCAAATGTTATTAGTATGTCAAAATCGATTATTTACTTAGTAAATTTAGATATTTTCTTTGAAAACATTTATCGCAATTTGAATTTCAACCAATCACAAATTTGCTAATACGATTTTTGAGTTAAATTTTAGCAAACAAACTTTATTTCTGATGAACGCAAAAGCATATTATAGATTTTCATTTGTAAAGCGCATAGATAACATACTCAGTTCAAATCATTTGAGTTTTATCAATATAAGATCAAAATTTCTTAGTTTTTTGGTCGAATTTCTGTGGTTAAAATACTAAGTTTTAGTTCAAAAAATAGTCGGCCTAGTGATCATAAATATTGCTATTTTCTTTGAAATGTTATCTTTGAAACTATGTATAAAATGTTGCCGTAAAAACAATATTTTATTGCTGTAGGTAGCTTTAGGGTCTTGCTTTATTATTCCTTCCCAATCCTCATTTTTTGCATTTAGTGGGCGCATTGTAGTGTTATTTTCATAATTGGTAACAATTTTTTATTACATTACAAATAGGTTATAATATCACAAAATATTTTAGAAAATTCATGCAGCTGGCTTTTAGCTTGCTCCTGTATTTCATATTATACTACAGATGTTATTTTGCTATTTTGATATTTGTGTTTATGTATGTATATATAATATAAGAATAGAAAAATTATGCAAAAATATGCATGCTTTAAAACACAATTTAATTAAATGGGTTTTAAAATATGCTGTAAGCAAATGAAAATGTCAATTGCATCACCTTGTGATACTTTAAGTAATTTTATTGAACAAAATAGATAAAAAATAAATAATTTACGAAAACATAATCTGCTATCTCCTTTTTAAAGAAAAATAATTTTTTGATATTTTCTTCAACCCAAATATGAAATTGGAATTTCTGAGATATTAGCACATCAATTGATGAATGTGCTCTAAAGTATTCCAAAGGATTCTACTTTTCTTTGAAGATTCCCAGTTTTTTAAAAACGATTTAAATTCTTTGTATATCTAATGTTCATCTCAATGATACCACGACTGGGAGAGGCTTAAAATTGAAATTGATAGAAGATATCCTCATCTATCCTGTGATGCTCTCAAATTTTGGATGCACTTTTAAACGTTTAAAAAATAATTTAAAAAACTTTGAAATATTTAAAAAAATTTTCAAGGCATTTACTGTAAGTTTTCACCAGTTGCAGCCTGATAATGTGTTTGGAATTAAAGTTACTTAATTTAAGAGTGCAACACGATTTTTTATATTATATTTTCTGATCATGAATAGCTTCGGGTTCTTAGTTGAAATAATAGATTCAATCTTTGTTTATTCAAATATAGTGTAAAGGAATTCTGTAGTTAACAGATTATTAATTATGATAAATTTCTATAAATATTTTCATGCATCAGCAAAATGACATGTCAAATAATTTTCATTTCACATGCTCTGTTATTGTANTTATTTTGCTATTTTGATATTTGTGTTTATGTATGTATATATAATATAAGAATAGAAAAATTATGCAAAAATATGCATGCTTTAAAACACAATTTAATTAAATGGGTTTTAAAATATGCTGTAAGCAAATGAAAATGTCAATTGCATCACCTTGTGATACTTTAAGTAATTTTATTGAACAAAATAGATAAAAAATAAATAATTTACGAAAACATAATCTGCTATCTCCTTTTTAAAGAAAAATAATTTTTTGATATTTTCTTCAACCCAAATATGAAATTGGAATTTCTGAGATATTAGCACATCAATTGATGAATGTGCTCTAAAGTATTCCAAAGGATTCTACTTTTCTTTGAAGATTCCCAGTTTTTTAAAAACGATTTAAATTCTTTGTATATCTAATGTTCATCTCAATGATACCACGACTGGGAGAGGCTTAAAATTGAAATTGATAGAAGATATCCTCATCTATCCTGTGATGCTCTCAAATTTTGGATGCACTTTTAAACGTTTAAAAAATAATTTAAAAAACTTTGAAATATTTAAAAAAATTTTCAAGGCATTTACTGTAAGTTTTCACCAGTTGCAGCCTGATAATGTGTTTGGAATTAAAGTTACTTAATTTAAGAGTGCAACACGATTTTTTATATTATATTTTCTGATCATGAATAGCTTCGGGTTCTTAGTTGAAATAATAGATTCAATCTTTGTTTATTCAAATATAGTGTAAAGGAATTCTGTAGTTAACAGATTATTAATTATGATAAATTTCTATAAATATTTTCATACATCAGCAAAATGACATGTCAAATAATTTTCATTACACATGCTCTGTTATTGTATTGTTAAAACCAATTATTTTGTTTAGATGGAAAACGCTTATTTTGTTCTTTTGGAAGGAATAACTTAGCAGAAAATAAAGTAATGCCAAGTTTTGAAATGTTAAAAACTAGCATTACCAACTGCGAAAAGGTTAAAACACTCCATCCAACAAACATACCGAGATTCCCAGCAAATGCAGAAATGAGTTCTTCGAAACTGTAGGAAGGACTTTCTTTAATGAGCTCATAACTTATGTCTTTATAGAAGATCTCTACTAGTGCGAAATTTTGTCTCACAAGAGCAAGAAGTTGAATATCATCAATTTCATTCCTTGCACGCTGATTAATCAAAAACTTGACATATTTAATAGCATCCTCGTTAGCAGACGTCATCACTTCATCAAGAAAATAGTACAGACTTGTTTTGGAAGGGTAATCTGAGTTAGCAATGCCAGTATCATATACAAAAGATGTGCATGCAGGAGGACATGCGCATTTAATGGGAAATAAATCCGTCTTTGATAAGTATGAATGTATTTCTGTTCTACATTCCATTTGTGTATTGTTCCAAGGACTGCATATGGGGTAGAGTGATTTATGAATTGAATCAATATCTTTGTAAGTGTATAGATAGGAGTCTACACAACCACATTTGTGGTAAAGATTATCATAGATACATGATTCTATGCATACATCTTGCGTGTACTGTCTCCAACCACCCACAGGATCTAAATCTTGAATCCTTCCATTTAACATTGATTGGTATGTCTCATTGCTTATGAGGTTGTCTGAATATGCTTTGTGAAATCTTTCATATTGTTTCCAGTTTGGATTCTTTTCGACACATTCACTGTATGGAAAAGGAACTTTTGAAATCGCCTTCCTGTAAATATTTATTTTATAGGCCTGACCTGTTTTTAGATTTATATTGTTATAGTTTGGTAGGGGGTAGGTCTTGCGGTTACTGAGGGTGACAGAGAATCCAGTAATCCGACTAAGAAGTCCCACGCTTTCATTATCACTTAAAAATATTTGAAATTGTAGACCATGTTTTGGACCAGACATTGCTGAAATCTTTTCAGGCAAATTGTGTGGGTTCATGCCGGAGTTGAATGTAAAACAATTTCCAAATGTTGGGTTTAGGAAAATATCAAATTCTTCATTATTATCCAACTTAGTGTTCCCACAATCTAGATTATCATATTTACAACTAATTAAAAGGTTTTGCAATGATACTCCATTAGAGAATACCTCATTAGGACTAAAGAGAGAATAATAGGTGAAATTTGTGAAATCCACTTGTTTATCATCCAAATCCCTAATTTTGTAGTAAATTTTTCTCCAACTTTGGTTTTCAGCATCTGTATTATTTATGGTTTCATTCACTACAAAGCGTCTACTTCGATATAAACTTTGGCGTTGAATCATGTCTGCACTTTCAATAGCAGAGCGTCGTCGTCTTTTATAGGTATCTGTTGAAATATTCGTTGCAACAACCTCGAACATAAAGCCTCCATCCGTAACTACATGATCACTTTTAAAAATAATCTCCAATGGTGGATTAAGAATCCATTCTTCATTTAAATGTGGTAGGAATGGACCACACCACTTTCCTAGATATGAATTGCTTGACATTGTGACTTCCATATAATCCCAAACACAATATGGAGAATGTTCAAGAGTAAAATATTGGAAGTTCAAAGATAAAAAAGGATAACCCTCTTTCAGTTCATCTATTACATCTATTCTAATTATGCGTGTGTAAGAATTCCTATAATTTGCAAAACCAGACTGATTATGAGAAACAATTTGTGTACCATTAACATCTACTTTATAATGCAAAATTTCAGTCATCGGAATGCAAGAACTTTCATCAGTTTCACCAAGACATTGAGGAATGCCATCACAGTTCATTGCGCAATTGTCGGAGTCAAATTTGCAAGCATCAAGCCCTTTTTGGCAAACCCAAGGAATGAAATTTCCATTAGGTCCACAACGTTCGTGGTGTTCAATTGTTACTGGCGGTATACAGCGCCCGCAATCAGGAATATTATCACACATCCAAAAATTTGGAATGCATTCTCGAGTGTAATTGCATTGAAAAAATGGACTTGCGCAGGATAATTCTATTGTCTCATCTGAATATTTATCTAGAACATAGAACTTCTGCACTTCATCCAAAACAGCCAATTCGAAAAAACTGCTATTTTGGGGTGAATTGAGCAGATGTTTCTTCTGAAAAAGGCTTTCTGTACATATGGTCACTTGAGGAAAGGCCAGTTCTTCAGCATGCTCAATGGACATTTGCACGATAACGTCATAGGCGCGATATTTATCAATCAGAGGCTGAAATTGAATCGCAAATAGCGTTAAGCTTAAGAGGTAAATCGTTAACCAAACAATCATCACTGCTTTACTTTCTGCCTCAAGCACTTCAGGGAAAAATGATGCAAACAGTAATTTCAGCTTAAGCAGCATGGGAGAAGACACATTTGGATTTTCAGAAACTACATCTGGTTTCTTAATATTTGTCTTTGGGTGAACTATGCCATCCTTTGAATGAACTCTCAGTTTGCGGCGATAAATGTCCATCATTTCTAAAATAGTTTTGTAATTTCAAATAAAATTTGAATAAAACGTAGAAAACTACCGTGCGCTTAAGGTTCCTCGCCATTGAATATTTTGGCTGCTATCTTGATATAGGACGGTTTTTGTCCTGGGTGGTTTTAGCCCATTTAGAACATGTTGAATCTTATTATAATGTCATTTACTGTCTTCGATAGCGATATTTGGTTTTCAGGCCAGCAAAATGGGGAGTCGTTTCTTGAGTACCCCTCGCAAAGGCACCTGTCCCAGCGAAAAATTTTGCGTTTTGTACTTGAGAAACTTTAAACTTAAGTGACAATAAAAGAGTAGTTCTGAATCGAATGATTTTGAACAACTAGATTACTCTTTTTATATATATTATTATATTATTATTATCTGTATATAATATATATATATATATATATAGCTAATTAGCATAATAATAAGTGCCCTGAACCCAAGCAACCTACCTAGTGCTAACTAACTGTGATAAAATATTTCATTTTTAGTGGCGAGGAACCTTAATAATATGTTCTATATATATTACGCCATTCCAGAAATTCTAAACCCTTGATTTTACTTTGTGAAAATTGATTATACGGTAATTTTGATTATAAAAAATTAAAATATTGGTCATATTTAGTTAATATAGATATTCTACAGACAATAAACAAATATTTTAGTTGGAATAGAGTCTTAATCTACATAGTACTTATAGGTGTAGCCGTGAGTAATGTAAAAACTTTTATATATTTCGAGTATGCATTTTACTCCTTATTTCAATCTAGGCAGACATCGATATGGAATAGAAACGAAACATTTGTTTTAACAAGCAATTCGATTTAGTTAGCATCAAAAATAGATGCAGAAATAACGATAAAAAATTAAATGTGATAACTTTGGAATAGTGATCCAGAAGCTTATCGATTTAGCATCGAAAAATAGATGCAGAAGTTACGATAAAAAATTAAATGTGATAACTTTGGAATAGTGATCCAGAAGCTTATCGAATTCTCTTCGAAAAACTTCTGTATAAGTTTCTCTTTAGACACAAACTGCTTCACATTCCACTTCTTCATGCTTATCAAACTCCACTTCCCTCAGCTGGGTCTCAATATCTGACTAAATTAAAATAAAGTGTATAATCCATACTCGAAACATTTTTACATAAATCACGGCTACACGTATAAGTAGTATATAGCTTAAGACTTTATTTTAACAATGATATGTGGAATATCAATATGGTCCAAATATGACCAATATTTTAATTGTTCATAATTAAAGTTAGCCTATAAGCAATATTCACAAAATAGGGCTCAGAATTTATGGAACAGCGTAATATTTTTATAGTCAATTCATGATTCAGCAAGTAATAGTTCCAAGAATAAAGCTAAAAGCATTTATGTACTAGAAATGTAAAATAGAAAAAATTGTATTACCCTGCATACAGTATTGATTTCACTTATAGTATAAAATAAATTGTTTCTGTTCTTAAACTGAAAGCACCATTTATTTATTGAGTTTAATTATTAACTTAAGATCACAAACATTGAAACAAATAAATAATCTAATGTGCAAAAACTCTATGTAATATTATTCTTAAGTATTGTCAATTTTTATACAGAAATTTCTATAATTTTTAGACTTTACTATGCTTAGCTTTTGAATGTGAACATTTATCAAGCATTAAGTGGAAGAACTACTTAATTTTGGAAAACAATCACGACCGTTTAACTCGACAATCAGATGATTTAAAGTCCCCCAATTTGTTAAAATAGAATAATGATTACAGGCTCTAAAACACTTCTAGATGTAACAGATTATTATATATTTGATAAAGGCCGCTTAACTTTAGTAAGCTGAGATCTATCTTCAAAGAAAAAATTAACATTTTTCCAAATGATTCACTGAGCTATTTGCCTATTCCCATTCAATTATCAAGGTCTCACATACGAGTGTAGCGCCTCAACCCAAAGTAATTCAAAATTTTGATGCAAAAATCCTGGATGTGTTTCGTACTCAGGATTAGTAATCGACCTCTTCGTGAATCCTGTCTTTGTGAAAACTGTAAATATATTCTTATTGAAATTGCACAAGTCTGCTGGAGTACAATTCAACCCGCATTTCTTTTATCATATAGATTGCATTTTCTTGATTTGCATCAAAAACTTCTTGAAAATCATTTACTATTATCTTAGAATATTAACTATTTTTAGAATAGTCATCAAAAATTATTGAATCTGGGTTATAATATGAGATAACCTTTTGTATTACGGATGTATGTATCGATTAATCTCGTATTTAATGCAATTCTCTCAATAAGCTTTTCGGATAGTTTCTTATGAAGTAGGAAATTTCAGTTGTATACATTCATCTATGTCAATGAATATAAAATTTTTAATGAGTTTATAGCTTCTGACATACTTAGGAATAGAGTACCGACTATTTATAAATTTTCGTTGTAGTGAATAGGTCTTACCGATTTCCGGTTGAATTTTTGCGAGCTGCTACCAATAGAGACGTTTGCTATTACGTAGTTGATAATCACTTTTATGATGACGTAATTTAAAGCTACACAGACATGCTGCATGATAAAATTCATCGTTACCATTAAATTTAGAGTTTTCAAAACAGTTGAAGGAAAGTTTGCCCTGCCTTTTATTTATTCAATTTGGCTACCATTTAATGAAGACTCGTTTTTGCTGTCTACATCAAGAAACAGCCTGATATTATCTTAGTCGTAGTTAATAAACTTCTTTCAAGAAATTTTGAAACACATTTTAGTTGGTAGACATATTTTTGAAAACTGTAAGTGATAGTATTTGAAAAGTTTTAGTAAATAGCATATATGAAAATTTCAAAATATTATTTACTATGTGATAATATGAAAATAATTACCTAAAAGATGTAAGACATTAGATATGAATTTTCTTCATATATTGTTGTTAAACTTCTCTCTCGTTTTAAAAAACGTGGAAAGATTTGATATAAAAGCAAACAAGCACAAAATATAATTGTTAAATTTTCAAAATGTTTCTACAAGTTTATATACTGTTTGTGATGGTTAGCCCGATTCAATTTGTATTTGTTGTTTGAGATTTATTTTTGGCAAAACTATTTTACAAATCAATTTTACCTTAATGCTTTTTAAAAGCCTCTATATATCTAAATTTTCACGTTAAAATCTGTTTAGTCCACATTTCCCAAGAATATTAGAAAAGTTGAAAATCTTGGGATACTAATACTTTTATTCAGGAATGTACTCCCGTGCACTGGTAAGCATTTGTGTTAAAAGGTATTGCTTTACCTGTAGTAACTGAAAATATCTTTTGAAGGCACTCTCACATTTCTTAAAATTCATTAAAATCACTTTCATAACTAAGGTTCAGAAAATCAGGCAGGCTAAAGGTCATGAATGCAACAGTTAGCACCATGTATTTTTGCTTCTTTTGTCAGAGTGCTCTAGCCAAACATGTCGCGACTACAGGGTTTCGAGACCATGTCGATCTTAAAGCATAAATGAAAGAGAAGTTATTCCTCTGTCCTCTTGTGGCTTGGGATTTTGGGAGTTTATATTTCATGGGGATAAGATTGTTTGAATATTCTTTAAGAAAACATCATAGATTTTATGAACCTCACGCATAGAATAACGCTAAGGTTCGAACGTTTTTGTTTACATTATAGTACCTACATTTACATGTAGTACATTAGAATAAAGTATTACAAAATAATGTCCCACGAGAAATCTATCAAGGAATGATATGTTTAAAGAAATATTGTGTAAACTACTTACCAACTGTTCAAAACCTTAAAAACAATATTCTTCAAGCAAAGAGGTTTTAACGATATATTTTGTTTGCTTAGCTTCAAAGAGAGTGTTGATGCAGGTGTCCTAAAATTTCGATGAGATATCATTTAGTGTAACTATTTGAATAATTAATTATATTATTAATTTAAATATTATTCCTATCAATTAATAGGAGTGCAAATTTCGAATTTCTTAAATGTAATGGTCCAGTTTTATTAGAGTGAGATTTGAAACTCAGTGGAATCAATACCATAAATAAAGAAATTTGAACTACGAATTACAGAGCATTGCTAATATTTTTCGCTAATTTTGGCAAAGAGATCAGAAAATTTTTTACTGGGACAAAATTTCATGCGACTAATGTTAAGAGAGACTGGGACCAATAGAATTCTGGACCAGCAGAATGCTACTGAAAACCGAATGAATAACCGATTGTTTGCATAGTTTCTGGTCATAATTTGAATTTAGTATTTACTGTTATGGTTGTTTTTTGGCAGGCAAACCCAGTGGTTTTCGGTTAATGCGTCCAATAGTGAATTTTATTTGCTTGAAGTATTCATTTGTGATGCTCTTTGTAACTTCAATACTTCACCTTAAAAATTCATGACACATAGTTATTGATATATTGGTAGTCAATGGAAATTTCTAAATAAATCAACAAAATCTCTAATAAAAACCTTAATATATTGTGTTTTCATCCTTAAATAGAACAATTAGGTGTATTCATTAATCTTAGATGTGTACACAAATATTGGAATCGAATGTCTTTGTGGTTTTGAGGAACAGTGTAAAATTTAGTAAATACAAGAGTTTTTTCACATTTTCGGACAACGCAGAAGAAAAGTAAAATATTTGATAAAATTACTATTTTTGGCAATGTTAGCCAAAATAGAATTTATGTCATGAGGTTAGCAAATGTTTTGACTGGGGCAAAAATTTCCGCATTGCATTATAACAGGTTCTCCAAGGGACCAGGCCATGCCTCACGATTTTCAAATTTACTAATAGGCTTTGAGAATACTGTTTACATGTTGGAAAATGGGTTTTTCTTTCAACCCTTAAGTGTGCTAACTTTTAAATTTTTATAAAAGAGTTTCCATGTTGTATATAATTTATTATTGAATGTTGTAAATTTTAATAACACTATATAATTGTATTATGCATTTCCCTTGGTTGTTTAAAATACATGTTAAACTTCATTTTCTTCAAAATTTTTAAATGCATTTAAATATTCTTACTGTTTAATAAAAATGTCACGTCTATTGAAGGCATGAAAATGATTTTTTTAGGAAAATTCAAATCTCTCACCCAATGATAGGTATATAGAGTGATGTGTTGATGTTCAATAAATCACCAAGTGAGGATGATGAGTCTGATAATGGCACATTTTCAAATGTGAATTCATCTAGCAATAACATGGCAACAATTTCTTCTGATGGAAACATTTCCACTCCAAATTCATCCAATAGAGGTAGGAGACCATCTCTTAACACCTCGAATGGTGTTCCTGGGCTTATTTCTTCATTAAAAAATGTGAAAATTGAGTTTGATTCATTCAGACTGTTTCCTTCTATAGAAATTGTTGAGTTGATTGTTCAGCACACCAAAAAATATTAATGTTCAGTTTCCACAACATGGGAAAATACTTCACATATAGAATTAGACTGTTTCATTGGAGGGGTTCTGAGGTCTAGAAAAGAGCCAATCAAACACCTTTGGTCAGAAGACAAAGCATTTAGATGGCCCATTTTTTTGACCAAAAATTTGACAAGAAAACAAAGCTGATTTGTAACAAATGTCATTTTTGGGTGTGAACAAATTACTATAAGAACAATACTACTGTGATATACAAGCGCTGCAGTAAGTAATCGATTATCTTTTGTGTATTTTGATTAGAGTCAAATTTGGACCTCAGGTGTACACATATGTAACAAAATTATTTTGGCCATTTAAAAGTTAAAATAGACGGCAGGTGCTTTAGGTTTAAATAGAAGTAAGTATTTACAGTTATGGTTGTCTTGAATATGCAAGCCCAGTGTTTTTCTGTTTATGCGTCTGATAGTGAATTCCTTTTCTCAAAACATTCATTTGTGATGTTCTGTTGTTATATTGATAATAGTGAACGAAAATTTCCCAAGTAACACAAATATATCTCTAATAAAAATGAATCAAATGCTTTATTAATCTCAAGTCCGCAAGATGAATGAAGCTCATAGGTGCTTCAATTAACCTCACATGTTTCAATTTCTATAGGTGCATACCGCACGCAAAATTAAAGGTCGTATTGTAAAGAGAGGCCGATAAAGAATAAGGGCCAGGAGTAAGTGAAAGCTGTGAGACATTCCTCCTATCCTGAGGTCTTTTCAGACTTTGAATATCATTTTTAGGGCTGAACTATGAGAATTTTGAATTATTATTGTAACTATCATAGATTTATAAAATTATTGGGATGTTTTTGGGGTTAGCGAGAAGAACCTCAATTTCTCTATTATATCAGCTAATGTATCATCTGCTGTTTGAATGAATCTACATGCATTCTTTGCTGAGTAACTAATTCTTGATAGTCTCATGAAGTTCCATATGTCAGTGTATTTTACCATGTATCAAATGTTATTTTACCCATGCCTAAAATATTAGATGTTCTCTAAAGATAATTTAGAACCCATCGACAAAGAATTGTGCATAGATAATGAAGTATTCGACATTTTCATTTCCCGATGTCTAATATCCATCCAGCACATTATATGAGATCCTAAAGATGGGAGCCTTATTCAAGCTCTATTAAACTCTATGAAAGTTGCGATTTTTAAAATGTGTAAGAAAGTAGCGAATTACTAAGTCTTTTAGGTCATTCCAAAATTTGGGATTCTTCATATGTGACGAGAAAAAATAGTTTCGATGTAATTGTAGTAATCTACTCTTATAAAATAATGAAGTTCTATATTTGATATATATATATATATATATATATATTGTAACGTCAGTCGGTGCTGGTCGTTTGTATATAAGATGCTACTTTTTATTGTAAATAGAACAACACAGTTATTTGTCTTCTTGCTTATCGCTAGAATCAGGGTTGATCTAGTTGATGTTCACCTAAGAAACCTTCTGCCTTGATATTGAGTTCTATGGTACAGTTCACTCAATAGACAAACCCAGTGATTTCACTATATATATATATATATATATATATATATATATTACAATTTAAATAGAGTTTGATTATAAATTGCATTGACTATTTAAAAACAAATATGTAGAGGGAAGTGGTTCAAAAATGATACTCTAAGATAACGTTAGCATTTTTTAGCTGTACCATAGAATTGAGTTCTATGAAGAACGTCTTTGTAAAATAAGAAATAAGAATTTTTCAGGAAGTACCTTAAACTTATTCAATCTTGCAGAAAACAAATCTGGAAACGTTTTTAGTAAGAGTGATTAGACTATTTAAAAACATTTTTATTATTAGATATAGCATAATAAGTTTTCATAAAAACAGCGTAAAAACCTCATATCTAATACTAAGCAGTCAAAAAGAGTGCAGTTCATCTTTCATAAATGTACAGATAGTTATATTTATTTATTTATATCTTAGATGCAGCATAAATACATCTAGAAATAAGAATATGCATAACGCTACAATCAGGAGTCTGCAGAGTGATAAAATTATATTGTTACTACATCTAACATAATATTCATGTGAATTAACGCCACTATCATTTTCTAGTTGAATGCTCTAAGTGTATTTGTTAGTTGCCGAAAATATTTAATGATGTTGTAGTATACAAAATATGTGGTAAAATTGTTTGCCATGAACTTAACTAAATATATTGTTGGATGTGATAAGCAAAGAGAACCTACAGTTCTTAGTTCTGAATATTTACGTAAGGCACTTGATGAAAAAACCCCAATTCTAGCATTCAAAGATATTATTCAGTTCACTTACTCAGGTGGTCCAGATTGGAATCTCGAATTTGATGAACTCCTAGAAAAGACTAACTTTGAAGATGTAAGTAAATGATATCCAACATTTAGAATTTTACGTATTTACCTAAAAATTGGAGTTCGAGAATTAGTTCAACAAATTTTTAATAAAACCGAAACATTTATGGACTGGGGCAAGGCCCGTAACGGGCTTGGGCCTCTATGATACGGGCACATGCCGGGCATACAGATTCTGCATGAATATTCGTCGTTGCTGCTCGAGTATAAAAAATTTGATGTACATCAGGTCTATTCTATATATCTCTGTGTATGTATTTTGTGAAACATTAAGCTTCATGTAGATTCATAGTAAACATTACAACGCAGACATAAATATTATACATAAAATTCATTGCCTTCACCAATTTTAAGGAATTTCATTTCACTGCCATCTGATATTCCATTAATACAAATATTGTACTCATGTACATTATATTGTACGTAATGTAAGAAACGTGAGTTACAACTTCACAAGACGAATTAATGTAATTTCCTCATTTTACATGGTCATGCAAGCAGTGCAGCGCACTTTGAACAAACAATGCGCCGAAATTTCGAAAATATACGGAAAAACTACATTAAAGTGAGCAGATATTCTACTACCAAGGTATACAGTTTTGTACCAATAGACACATACATGTTGCTTCAAGTGATCAACAGTCATGAACATTCGTTGTGGTTCTCGAATTTGACCCATCCAGACTAGAGGCACATTTCTGTACATAACAACATTTAAGGGATTAACATCATTTGCATGGATCGTAATTCGAGACTTCCTGTAATAATGGTGTCCAGCTTTTGTAAGATAAATGTTTAAGTTAACTAATATTTTATTAAGAACATTAAAGTTACAGTGATATATATATATATATATATATATATATATATATATATACATATATATTCTATTATAATCCTAATGTTTTTATAATTACTTAATTGCAATACTTAATTCGAGTACTAAGCTTCGGTTTTTTCTTAATCAATAATATTGGGACTTCTAAGGAGAACTAGTATCAGTAGAAAAAAAACGATTATTGTTAAATTTATGTGTCAAAAAAGTTTCAAGAATTTTCGCAATTGGGAATTCATAAGAAAAATGTACATAATTAAATTATATTAAATATTGAGTTTTTAAAGCTCAAAACCTGTTTTTGACTTTGTGCACGCAAATTGTGCAGCACACTTTGTAAGCACATTCATTTTACTAATTCTTACTTTAAGTTTTTCAAAACAAATCTAAATATAAAGAAAAATAAAATTTTAATAATAATAATAATAATAAGAAGAAGAAGAAGAACTATGTTTCTTATACAAACAAATTTCACAAATGACTCGAGTGACTGGGTTTGCTATTACATACTATAGCCTTAGATAGAGCAAGAAATATTCATTTTGAAAAGAAGTTTGCACAACGAAGCTTCTGATTTGAAAACGTCCCTTGTTAGAAACTTCGAGTATGTTGATATCGACAAAATATTGAACATTTTAAATACAAAATTATCTTTTTGATTGTGTACTAAGAAGTATTGTAATATTGTTCGCCATTTAATATATATATCATGCTATAATCAGTGGTAATTACGAAAATTTATCCATCATCAAGATCTTTAGATTGATTTCACTTGAAATTATAGATTTTTGAAGAGCTTCAGGAAGATTCACGCAATAGATCAAACAAAGCTCACAATCAACAGCTAATTGATCAGAACCAAGTTTCTACACAATGTTCAAGGTAAACTTATCATTAATCAAATATTTACTTATTCCTTTAATATAAAAATGTGAAAGGGTGGTGATATTTTAATCCGCAACATCCCGCGTCCCATCGATGACTGCTAAGACATTGCAGCAAGGTGAATGTTTAAATCGCAAAGTACCGCAGGCATTACATGTTTATTCAGACTAGTACCGTCGGATGCATTCTCTCCATACAACAAATACTTTTAGAAAATGCTCGTCCAAACGCCGTTTAGTTTCCATTATTATGCTATGATTTATTACATTCAAAAAAAGGTACTTTTGAGTTATCTCCCTCCCACTCGGAACCCAATCCAACTCCTAATTCATAACCCTAATTCCAAACCTAACTTTAACTATATCCCTAACCCAAAACATAACCCTAAACACAACACTAGCTTTAAGCTAAATTTTGCGCTAACCCTAGTCTTTCCCCAAACCATAAACCTAAGATTATACTATGTTTTTCATCATGATAGAGCCGACTCAATGAAAACATATTCATTTTGAATTATGTCAACAAAGCAAAGCCTTCTAAGAACCTTTAAAACTAAGTATGTACGTGAAAAGATGTGAGGGAAAAGGCGCTGTGTTGATTGAATAAACATTGCCAAATCTTATAATTGCTTTATAAACAGGCAAAAACCATATAGTTGAATCACTAATTTGCATATTAATAGTATTATATTATAATTTTTTAATAATTCATATTGAAACTTACTGATATTGATAACAAATTTGCATATTACTTTTACATAATGTTTGGGCATAGTTTGGGTTAGGGTTTGGACTAAGGTGGTTAGTTTAGGGTTAGAGTTATCGTTTAGGTTAGTGTAAAGGTTGGGGTTGGGGTTATGGTTAGGGCAATAATTACTATATTGATAAACTAGCATATTTTTACAATTATTTGAGTGGAAAGCAAAGTACCCAAAAAATAATATATCTTTGAAATCCTTTGCAATTAAAATATTTGTGACATTTTTAAGTAAATTTATTTTCTATTATTTTCCTATTGCTTGTTATGACATAGAATGAAACAATTCCATAAGATAAGATAAGATAAGATAAAATAAGATACTTGCATTAATGTTCAATGCATGAAATATGCTTAATGATGTAACATTGGGCAAAGATGGAAGTTATAGAGTGTAACTGATCCCTCAGCATGCGAGGGTTTGACATCAACCTGTTTATTCATAAACAGAATTCAAGATCAAAGCTTTTTACATGCGTTAAGTATAAGAAGAACGTTTTAAAGAAATCCTTCATTAATGTCGCCATTCGAACCTGGAATTCGCTACCTAAAGAAATTAAAAATATTGAAAAATTGAAACCTTTTAAAAAGCATTTAAAAATCTTCCTTAAGCAAAAATATATTTCTGTAAAATCATGGCTAGGATACAAATTTTATAACAATGACTATACTATAACTCGTTATTAAAATAGTATTATAGTAATTTATCCATAGCCTGCAAGATTTCTTTTGTAATTTATGTGAATTGTATATATGTGTTTTTGTGAATTTAATGACGCTATTCAAATAAATTATCAGTTATTTAATTGTTAACATTTATTTGAATAAAGATTCTCTTATCTTATCTTAGGGAGTCTCAACTGCCAATAGAAATCCTTTTTTTCAGAATATGAATTATAATGTTTTGTTTTTGAAAGTTTAGCAAACACTTTACAGAAAATTTAACCAATTCCATTGAAAGTCCCACAGTGCAATGTAGGTAATTCCTGGCTAATAATTTGATAACCAAACACAACTTGTAGACTTTAAAGTCATATTGGGGGCTTTGTAGTCGAATGCTTAAAATACATATCTTATCCAAAAATAATGAACAGTAACCTTAAGTTAAATTCTATCCTAGGCCTAATCTTACCCCAAACCATTAAACTAACATTATACTATATTTTTCATCATGACAGAGCCGACTCAATGAAAACATATTCACTTTGAATTATGTACACAAATCAAAGCCTTTTAGGAAGGCTTTGAAACAAAGTATTGATTGAATAAACATTGCCAAATCTTATAATTGTGTGGTTGAACCACTAATTAGCACATTAATAGTAGAAGTACATTACAATTATTTTCAAATTCATATTGAAAATTACTGATATTAATAATAAATTTGCATATTCCTTCTGCATAATGTTTGGGATATGGTTGGGTTATGGTTAGGTCTAAGGTGTGGGTTGGCCCTAGTTTAGGGTTATGGTTTGGGTTAGTATTAAGGACTAGCATATTTTTGCAAATATTTGGGTCGGGGAGAGGGAAAATATTGCCAAAATACCGAAATCCTTCATTAACGTCACCATTCGAACCTGGTTTCGCTACCTAAAGAAATTAAAAACATTGAAAAATTGAAATCATTTAAAAAATATTTAAAAATCTTCCTTAAAATATATTTCTTATTTGTGAAATAATCCATTTCTGAAGGAAAACATTAGCGCACTATATACTTGGGATTTTAGTTCAAACTGCCTATATAAGATAAGCACCAGTTAAAACATAGATAAAATTTTCCAATAGCAAAAGTGCGCGAATCTTGAAGCAGAAAACTTTTATGCCTAGCAGATTATTTGTACCTACCTTCCAATATTCCAATAAAGTATAGAAGACACGGTTTCTGAACAAATTTAAAAGTGGGGGTTTTGTTCTAAAAATGCACTATAATAGTCCCACATGCTACTTAATATTCATATTTGCAAAATAATGTATTTCTCTACAATATTAAAGTATTTAAGAAAGTACTTACCAACAATACCTGCTAGCACCGGCATTCTCCTCACCCCTGTCTTTTCTACTAAATGCATGTGTTGGTACCAATTTTCTATATTCCGATCTAAACCTAGCAAACATAGACCTTTAGTTTCAAAAAGAAAATATAGGCTCGAAATGCAAAAGCATAGATCTATAAATTAGATTCACAAATTAAAAAAAAATAACGAGTATAACCTTGAAGACTTTATAAAATCAAGCATTTCATAATGCTTCGTTCTCGTTTCGAAAATGTTCGCCTTTGAATTTGTATAAAAGTGCTTGGCTATATTAATTTATATTGGCAGATCATTTTACAAACGAATTGAGATTAGATATTAATAAAGAAATTTTGCATACATTTTTCCTTAAATTTGTTTAGCCCAACTTAATGTGCATTTGTTCCTAATTTAGACAGTTTCATTTATTTTGAAGTAACATTTGTCTCGAATCTAAAATTTGAATATCAGATTAATGCAGCCATACTGAATATGACCTGAATTTACAAAAGTACAAAATTAGGTATTGATGAAGCCCTCTCTAGACAAATTTCTGGATCCGCCTCTGTAATGAAATATTAGAAAATTGGCTATGGTTATAAAAAATGTGTAATGCAATTACCAGTCTATTCGATAATTCAATTTTTCCATGCATTTATAATGAGTCACCTAAATTATGCAGATATATTACTTACTTCATTAATATCGCTATTCGAACTTGGAATTGATTTTCTAGTGAGAAAGAGAACTGAAAAATTGACGATTTTAAAAAGCACATTAAGATGTTCCTTAAGAAAAAGTATTTCATCAAGACTATTATTATTATTACGATAGTAGAAATGCACATCTTAATTAGAACAAGTTCCCTTCTAAGATGGAATTTAAATAAACAAATCATGGTCACTTGTATAAATAACCATGAAACAAGTAAATTTTTAAGTGCTTCTTGAAATCTTTGTATGACGTCAACTGTTGCAAATTAATAGAAATGCTATACCACAATTTCGGACCCACAATGCTAATGTCAGTTGACGCAAAATTGGTAGGACGAATGTTTCTCAAATTTCTTCGAGGCTGAAGGAGTATTAGAGAATGAGAGAGGTAAATTAAGTCTATTGACGATTTTGAAAGTAAATCGTGAAGGTAAGGATCAGACCACTTACAGCCAAAAATAAGACGGACACAGCTATTTTGAATGCGTTGTAGGTTTTTAATTAGATAATTAGGTAAACCAGCATAGAGCGAGTTACAGTAATCCCATTTACATAGTACTAAACTTCTATAGCTAGCTCAATAGTTATTTCACGGTTAATGAAATGATGGATTCTACGTATAGATCTAAGGACGTGGTGTGATCAACTAGAGGAAGATTTTCACCTTGATTCGAACAGCAACTTCAGATCCCATCAAACTAATGCTGCAAAGAACATTTTAGTGTTGTCGCATAAACCTGCTGTGAATATGCATGCAATCTATTTTGTCAAAATTGATAAATAGTCGAAGATTTTTACAAAAGGTGTTGATATCTTCAAATAATGCAATAATATGAGAAAGAGGTAGAGAAACATTGCGTCGAATTCGAATATAAATTTGTCCATCATCAGCGTAGAATTTATATTCCAAATTTAACGAATTTAAGAAATCTCCAAGCGGTATAAAATAAATAGTGAACAAAAGGGGGCCGAGGATGGAGCCCTGAGGGACCCCATTGATAACGGTGACGGTGAGTCTACTTGAAAGTTCATCATCACACTGTGAACGATCATTTAGGTATGACTTAAGAAAATTCAAGACAACACCAGAAATATCAAAAAGAATCAAATGATTAACAGTGTCGAATGCGGAAGTCAACTCAATTGTAAAGAACAGAACAGTGGCTTTGCTGTCAAAAGCACTGATTAAATTTGAAAAAACGTTTAGCATATTTTCGTGTTTCCATCTTTGACATATTGCAGTCATAAATTTCATTAGTATCAAGGAATGCCAAAACTGGGAAAAAACTATCTTTTAAATAACTTTGGGTACAAAAGCAGTATTATGTATTGTAGGATAATTTTTGATATCCTCAGTTGGCAGAATTCCGCTGCGCTTTAAACAATCAGGGAACCCTCCATATTTCACAGAAGTACAAAAAGATGTAATTATATTTTTTTTAATCCACTAATTTTCTTTAGAATAGGAGTCCTGATAAGAACAAGACTCGATGTACCATTACTAACAGCAGCGAAAGCAGAATCCAGAGTTTCTAGATCCATTTCGGAAAACTCCGAAAAATAAGTTATGTAAGAAACGACAGGCGGAATGTAAGCAGGTTCACAACCAACAGAACCAAGAAGGTCATCCACTTTAGATGTAAAATACTCATTAAAGGAGTTAGCCATATCAAAAGCACACATATAAGACGGAAAAACTTTTGCAACGTTACGACTCAAAAGACCATTAAGAGTATTCAAACATCACGCTGATTACGGGCATTACCAATGCATTTTTGCTAGAGCTTAGCACGCTTCCATTTAAGGGTTTAGCAAAATTTTTACCGCAGCTCTAGGAGCCTGTAGATTTGACAAAGTGCGATTATTAAAATATCGTCGCTCCTGTTTACGTTAAAAACGCTTTAATTTCTGTATTTGAGCATCAAAATAGTAGCACTTAAGACTGAGTGATTTTTAAGTTCACTAAGCGAGATTGAAATAAACCGTTCAAAACTAACAGATACATCAAACTCGTCTTTATTGACCCATTTGTCCAATTTCGAAAATTCATCTAAATTTAAGCATTTATAGTTTCGATAATTGTACAAATTCTAAACTAATCATTATTCAGTACAACATTTCAATCGTGGAGACCTTGTAGTAATTTATCTGGTGGATTTATTTTATATAGTGTTTTATTCTACTGTATGTATTTGTATGTATGTTTGTATATTTGATAACGCTATTCAGATAAATTTTCCGTTTCTAGTTGTTATTTATATTTATTTGAATATAGAATATGTTATCGTATCCTTAGAGTATTCCAAGGTTCAACTATTGAATTTAAGAATGATTTTTAAACAAATATGTTTGGAATTCATCGTTCTGAATTTTGATCAATTGAATGCGTATCAGACTTGTCAACGAACTTCTAACGAGCCGAGCCGAGCTTGAGGAGAGTATTGGATATACAACGAGCCGTTTTTAAGCAAACCAAATTTATAGTGCTGCTTGTTAATTTGATTATGCAGACTTTTCCTATTTTTTCATTCAATATTCTTTAATTATAATCGTATTTTATATATGTTGATTAAATAATAGGAAGAGCAATTGAAAAAATTCTGAGAGCACAATATTTTTAAAAAAAACACCGAGCTGAAACGCGACTTGAAAGATTTTCTGTGGCNTGCGATTATTAAAATATCGTCGCTCCTGTTTACGTTAAAAACGCTTTAATTTCTGTATTTGAGCATCAAAATAGTAGCACTTAAGACTGAGTGATTTTTAAGTTCACTAAGCGAGATTGAAATAAACCGTTCAAAACTAACAGATACATCAAACTCGTCTTTATTGACCCATTTGTCCAATTTCGAAAATTCATCTAAATTTAAGCATTTATAGTTTCGATAATTGTACAAATTCTAAACTAATCATTATTCAGTACAACATTTCAATCGTGGAGACCTTGTAGTAATTTATCTGGTGGATTTATTTTATATAGTGTTTTATTCTACTGTATGTATTTGTATGTATGTTTGTATATTTGATAACGCTATTCAGATAAATTTTCCGTTTCTAGTTGTTATTTATATTTATTTGAATATAGAATATGTTATCGTATCCTTAGAGTATTCCAAGGTTCAACTATTGAATTTAAGAATGATTTTTAAACAAATATGTTTGGAATTCATCGTTCTGAATTTTGATCAATTGAATGCGTATCAGACTTGTCAACGAACTTCTAACGAGCCGAGCCGAGCTTGAGGAGAGTATTGGATATACAACGAGCCGTTTTTAAGCAAACCAAATTTATAGTGCTGCTTNGCCGAGCTTAGAAATTACGGCTCGTTGACAACTCTGATACGTATATAACGGGAGGTTGCTCTAAGTTGAGAGCTGGCTTGCGATATACTAATATTTTATTAATTATACAATGGAGTTATAAACATCAAGAATAGAATTGTCTTTCGCATTTGAGGTATTATCACTATACACACGTTTATTCAATTAGTAAATCGATAAGATAGGCATTTGATAACTTATCAGAAAATTATTAACTAAATGTTTGTTTTAGAGCGTTGACTTCAAAGCCTGCATTTGATATCGATTCTTTAAAACTTCTTTTGGCCATTTCCCGACTTTCTCAACGAAGTTCAATCTATCTTAAACTGATACTGTTGTACAAGAAACGCATGACATAAAATACATTGTAAATATTTAAATACTAAACATAACAAAATATTGAAGAAATATATGTATGTAATTCCGGGTTTCTGAATATGCAAAATACAAAAGTCCAACATTCAGCACTAATTAGTACGAAAACTTAATATTCTGTGAGCGAAATATGAAAAGTTATGATTACAAAATTTAAGAAAGAATCTTAATTATTAGATACAGAGCATTAGCTGTTACTAGAAATCAGTTCACCTGCATTTCAGACATGACAATCCTGACCTGCTTCATAATCAGATCTGATCTATTTAAGTGTGATTAATGCTGATGTCCCAAAGAAGGGATGATATTATACAAAGCAAGCTCTCCTGTCTTTTCGAATTACAATTCGACGTTTTCTTTTATGATGTATCTGAATGCAAACATTGGTTTTAGGTATTAACAGAATCTAAAAAAACAGAAAATCATTTCTTCAATAGTTAATTAGTCTGTATTAAGCCAATCGTTCAACCATTGTAAAATATTGATATCATTTAAAGTGTGCTTGATAAATGCCAACTATAATAATATATACTAGTAAAATTGAGAAGAAAGTGGACATATATTTGTTTTGATAATTTAAGGGGAGAACTGACCTTAGATTTACTGATTTTCACTCATTTCACAAGAAAATATGTTTTGGTCTTATTTAGTAGTATACACTCCCTACTTTTATATGGTAGGGTGCAAACTTTATTAATCTATTACTAGTCAAACTCTTGAGTTCATCTTGAAATAGGGTGCAAACTTTATTAATCTATTACTAGTCAAACTCATGAGTTCGTCTTGAAATAGGGTGCAAACTTTATTAATCTATTACTAGTCAAACTC